>CAJQZJ010026257.1:908245-919025 GCA_907164525.1 Lophiomys imhausi | reverse complement strand
GGTAGAGCCCCTGCCTAGAATCCCCCAGTGAGGGGCTGGGGGCGTGGATCAGTGGTCAACTGCTTGACTTGTGTACTGGCTAGTTTCATGCAACTTGACACAAAGCTAGAGTCACTGGAGAGGACAGAGTATCAACTGAGAAAATGTCTCAATTAGTTCAGACTTTAGACAAGTCTGAAGGGCATTTTCTTAACTGCTGATTGATGGGGGATTCCCATTGTGGACGATGCCATCCCTGGGCTGGTGGTCCTGGGTTCTATAAGGAAGCAGGCTGAGCAAGCCATGGAGACCAAGCTAGTAAGCAGCACCCCTCCATGGCCTCTGCATCAGCTCCTGCCTCCAGGTTCCTGACGTGCTTGAGTTCTGAGTTCCTGTTCTGATTTCCTTCCATGATGAACAGTGATGTGGAAGTGTAAGCCGAATAAACCTTTTCCTCCCCAAGTTGCTTTGGTCATGGTGTTTCATCACAGAAATAGTTGCCCTACCTAAGACACCTGGCATCTGTGAAGACTTGGGCTCCATCCAGCACTACAGAAGAAAGGGAGAAGAGGAGAGAGGATAGGAACAGAACCTAACACATAATGATATAGCCATAAATTACATAAAACAAAAATTAGAGGATTTCATAGAATTCACAAAATCTACTGTCATAAAAGGAGATTTAAACATTAGTGACTGATACTTAAAACAGACCAAAAATTTTTAAAAACAAAAATTTTATCCAGGTGTGGTGGTGCACACTTTTAACCCCAGCACTCAGGAAGCAGAGGCAGGCTGATCTCTGTGAGTTCAAGGCCAGCCTGGTCTACAAAATGAGTCCAGGACAGCCAGGTATACACAGAGAAACCTGTCTCAAAACATCAAAACAAAACAAACAAACAAGTATCAATCCAATTCACAGCTCTAGAACTACAAGAATTTTTTTTTTTTTGATTTTTCAATACAGAGTTTCTCTGTGTATCTCTGGCTGTCCTGGACTCACTTTGTAGACCAGGCTGGCCTTGAACTCACAGAGAGAGTTCCACCTGCCTTTGCCTCCCGGATGCTGGGATCAAAGGTGTGTGCCACCACGCCCAGCAGTTACAGACAGCTATGAACTGCCATGTAGGTGCTGGGATTTGAACCCGGGTCCTTTGGAAGAGGAGTCAGTGCTCTTAACCCCTGAGCCATCTCTCCAGCCCCTACAAGCATTTTTTTTAATCAGGGACTTCCTCTGTGGCCCAGGCTGCCCTTGAACTCCCAAGCCTGCTGCCAAAGCTGCAGCCTCCTCCTTTTCCTTCTCCAACTCTTTCTCTTCTTTATGCTAGGATCATAGCCATGTACCATTCACAACTCTAAAATATCTGTGTGTGAGTGTGTATGAATATGTGTGTGTCCGTGTGTGAATGCATATTTGTGTGCTTGTGTGAATGTGTGTGTGTGTGTGTCAGTGAATGTACGTATGTGTTTGTGTGAATGTGTGAGTATGTGTATGAATGTGCATGTATGTGAATGTATATGTATAAGTGTAAGTGTGTGTGAATGTGTGTATGAGAGAATGTGTGTGTGTGTGTGTGTGTGTGTGTGTGTGTGTGTGAATGTGTGTCAGAACCAGGCAGTGTTAGTGAACGCCTTTAATCCCAGCATTCAGGAGGCAGAGGCAGGAGAGAGGGGTGGGGGATTCTGCTGAAGCAGGAAAGCCACAAAATGCAAGTATCTCTGAGACTTACACTGCGGGGAAGCCAGATTAGCTTAGTGAGTTAAGAACAGAGTAATGACTGCTCAGTTTTTGTGTTGTGAAGCCTGTTTAACAAATAATATAATAGAGCATCAATTATTTAGATGATAGCCGGGTTAAGAGGTGAACTGTGGGGGCTGGAGAGATGACAGCACTGGCTGAGCTTAGAGAGGACCCAGGTTCAATTCCCAGCACCCACATGGTAGCTCACTCCAAGATCTGACACCTTCACACAGATATACATCCAGCCAAAGAATCAATGCACATAAAGTAAAAATAAATAATTTTTAAAGATATAAACTGTAAAACTAACACAATTCTATAAAGTTACACTAACAAATGGGAGCTGTAGAGATGGCTCAGCTGTTAAGAACATTTGTTGCAGAAAACCAAGTTTCAATTTCCAGTACCCACATGGGAGCTCGCTGTAACTCCAACTCCAGGGGATCTGACACCTCTACATGCATATATTCACACACAGGCACAAGCATATACATAATTAAAACTAAAATTGAATCTTTAAAATACTAAAAACAGGCTGGGTGTCGGGGTACAAAACCAGCACTCAGGAGGTTAAGCCAGGAGCTTTGTGAATTCAGTGTCAGCCTATGAAGTTTGCTAAGAACCTGCCCCGGACATTAAAAAACAAACAAAAAAAAGCCGGGCGGTGGTGGCGCACGCCTTTAATCCCAGCACTTGGGAGGCAAAGGCAGGCGGATCTTTGTGAGTTCGAGGCCAGCCTGGTCTACAAAGTGAGTCCAGGACAGCCAAGGATACACAGAGAAACCCTGTCTCGAAAAACCAAAAAAAAAAAAAAACAGTATTGATAACAAGAAGCCAAGTGATACATACCTACAATCTAAGCTCTCAAGAGGACAAGGCAAGTGGGTTATGAGTTCAAGACTAGCCTGGGCTTTCTAGTGAGACACTCGGTGTCTCACTACACATTCTAGTGAGTCAATAAACCAAGAGCCCCAGTTCAGTGACAGGGATGTGTGCCTGGCCCTCCTTTGTCCAATCAACAATAAACTGAAAAAGTCTAATGTGATCATCTCACTAGGTGCACATGAAACATCTGACCGAAAAAAATCCAGCTTCTGCTCCCTATAACAATTTGTTGTTGGGGGGCTGGGAGAGACGGCTCAGTGGTTAAGAACACCCGTCGCCCTTGCAGAAGACTTGAATTCAGTTCCCAGCATCTACAGGGCACCACACAGCCATCAGACCGCTAGTTTCGAAGAATCTGTCGCCCTCTTCTGGCCATCTCAGGCACTACATGAAAGTGGTACACAGACAGGAAAAGCATCTGTACACATAAAATAAAAATAAATAAGCCGGGCGGTGGTGGCGCACGCCTTTAATCCCAGCACTTGGGAGGCAGAGGCAGGCGGATCTTTGCAAGTTCGAGGCCAGCCTGGTCTACAAAGCGAGTCCAGGACAACCAGGGCTACACAGAGAAACCCTGTCTCGAAAAAAACCAAAAAAAAATAAATAAATAAATAATAAAATAAATAAATATTTTTAAATTCCCAGTCTAAATATAGAAAGGAATTTCCTTGGCCTAACCAAAAAAAAAAAAAAATCTATGAAACTCACAGTGAGGCTCAACAGCACATGCAGAATGTGGTGGGGAGGAGGATCAGGAATTCAAGGCCAGAAAGACAAGGTCTAGAAGCATGACTCAACAGTTAAGAGACTTAGCGCTCTCAAATAGGAGTCGGGCTCATTTCCCAGCATCCATACGGTGGCTCACAAGCATCTGCAACTCCAGTCCCAGGGGATCCAACATTCTCTTCTGAACTCGTCAGACACACACAGACACCCAAGCAAAACACTTACACACATAAAATAACCTCCAAAAGAGACAAATACTCTATAATTCCACTTACTAGAGAAATTCATAAAGACAGAACGCGGAATAGAATATGAATAGAGAAATTCATAAAGACAGAACGCGGAATGCTTGTTTTCCAAGGGTGCAGGGAGGGAGAAACGGAAAGCTGTTTTTAACTAGTATCAGATGTCAGTTTTGCAAGATGGAAAGAGATCTGTCAATTGCTTACCCAACACTGGCAATCCTACTACAGAACTGAGCAGAGAGAAATGGGAGAAGGGACGGGTGACAAGAAACTGGCGGTCGGTCAAAGTGTAGGAGACTAAAAGTGTTACTGAAGTACTACGACTCAAACAGGACATTTCTAAGACCCACCGCCATCGCCACCCCAGACCGGGAGACCATTGCAGAGCCTGAGGTCAAGGAGGACTGGAGCAACAGTGTCGTCTGGACACGACAGGACTGCTGCCCAGAGGACATCATGACACCAGAGGTTTTGCCTGTACAAAATCAAGCCGCTCAACCGTGGAAGAGGAAGAGAGGTTCATGAACTCCGACCTCTAACTGAGGAGTAGTGGACAGTTGATGGCTACTGAGAGATGGAGAGCCAGGGGGTTTTGGTTTGGGTTTTTGGTTTGTTTAGTTGGTTGGTTGGTTTTGGCTTTTGGTTTTCTGAGATAGGGTTTCTCTGTGTAGCCCTGATTGTCCTGTACTTTGAAAACCAGGCAGGCCTCAGACTCACAGAGATCAGCCTCCCAAGTACTGGGATTAATGGGTGTTCAACACCACATGCAGCCTGAGTCAGGTTTCTTTCTTTCTTTTTTTTTTTTTTTCAAAGATGTGGCCCCTGGTAGATAAGCTCAGTAGATGGTCCAGACCCACAAGTATTTGAGCAACACAAGATGGAGTCAATAGGTTGTTTTAAAAAAACAAAAACGAGGACTGGAGAGATGGTTCAGAGGTTAAGAGCACTGACTGCTCTTCCAGAGGACCTGGATTCAAATCCCAGCACCCACATGGCAGTTGAAACTCTCTGTAATGGCTGGGTGTACTGGGACATGCATGCCTTTAATCCCAGAACTCAGGAGGCAGAAGCAGGTGAATCTCTGTGAATTCAAAGCCAGCCTGGTCTACAGAGTGAGTTTCAGGATAGCCAGGTCTACAGAGAGAACCCCTGTCTCGAAAAACCAAAAAAAAATTTTTTTTTTTTTTGGTTTTTCGAGACAGGGTTTCTCTGAATATCTCTGGCTGTCCTGGACTCGCTTTGTAGACCAGGCTGGCCTCGAACTCACAAAGATCCACCTGCCTCTGCCTCCCAAGTGCTGGGATTAAAGGCGTGCGCCACCACCGCCCGGCCCAAAAAAATTTTTAAACAAATAAAAGAATTTATTTGTTTAAAACAAAAAGAAGAAGACACAAACTTGGGGGCTATGGAGGAGGGGATAGATTTGTGGAGGAGTTAGGGAGAAGAATGAGGATGAGTATGATCAAAATACATTATATGAAGTTCTCAAAGAATTTTTTAATATTATATTTTTAAATGGATACAGTAGTAAATTTTATTCTTTTTGTATTTTACCATAATTAAAAGTTATTTAACCAGGCATGGTAACACCAGTGGATACCAGCACTCAGGTGGTGGGAATAGGAGAATTGCTAGATTGAGTCTAGCTGGAATTATAAAATATTAAGAGCCTGTCTCAAGCCTTTAATCCCAGCACTCGGGAGGCAGAGGCAGGCAGATCTCTGTGAATTCAAGGCCAACCTGGTCTACAAAGTGAGTCCAGAATAGCCAAGGCTACACAGAGAAACCCTGTGTCGAAAAACCAAAAGAAAAAATTTTTAAATGTTTAAAAAGTGCCTGTCTCAAAACAAGAAAAGAAAAAGTTCTATTTCACATGTTGTTTTTTAAAAAATGAGGAAGAAGATTATTCCATTCCAATGCTGCTTATAGATCAGGTTAGCAATCTGAGAACTGGCAGGTGGCACCCTGTCTTTGCCCTTGTTTTTACTGGAGATTTAACCTCGGGTCTTGCACGTGCTGGGCAAACACTCTACCACAGACTCACACCCTGCCCTTTTTCTTTGGTGGATTCTAGGCAGGGGCTCTACCACTGAGATTCCCAGCCCTCTGTTTACTCTTTGAATCAGAGTCTCACTGAATTGCCAATGCTGGCCTTTGAACCCACTCTGTAGCCTGTGCAGGCCTCAAACTTCTCATCCTCCTGCCTCAGCCTCCAAGTAGCTGAGATTACAGGCCTCAGCCACCAAACTCCATCTTCACATTTAGCACTTTGGAAGCCAATCATAGCCCAAAGGAGAGCAGCTTTAGTGGGTACTGTAGATGTAAATAATTAAATTATTACCGATATTTATATTATAGTTAATTGATTGGTGGTGTTAATCCTTAACCTGATATTATAAACAGACACACAGACAACTGATGGATCTTAACAAGACAGCCTGGATTGTGTAATCTTGGCCCAACTAAGCTAGCTTGTAATTCTATTCCCCACATAGGACCCAATACGTGCATATGTCCCCTTGGGCTGTTATTCTCTACACTATGCTGATGTTCCAGGCCACGTGGTGATATGATTCTTCTATTTACCCATGGTGTGTCTCCTCCTTCTTCCTCCTGGCTTCTTTCCGTGATACTCCCTGCACCTCCAGAGCTCACCAACCTTTTCCCTGCCTAGCTCTCTCCCTGCCCAGTCACAGGCCTCAACATTTTATTAAAGCCAGTCAGAGACAATGGTTAACAAAGTAACAGACAGCAAGCAGGCCTCTGGGAGCAATTAATTAACATTTAAAATGCATAACAGATCACTGCATCAAGGTATGGAAGAGAAAGCATCATTGGGTGGACTCAAGAGAGAACAGGAAGGAAAACCATGAAGTCAGTGAGTGAAGATAACTCACAGCTTGCTAAAAAAAGAATTAGAACATTTTTTGACAATTATGGAAAGTGAAACGTGGCCTGGGATTTACATACAATTACTAACTTTTTTGTTTAGTATTACTTTGTAATAATGGCATTAGGGTTGTTTCTTGTTTGTTTGTTTGTTTGTTTGTTGTTGTTGTTATTTGTAAAGTTTTCCCTAACAGAGACACATGCCAAAGTACACAGAAGTGACTGTATTACATGAAGTCTATGACCAGATATTTTGTTCTGTGTGTGTATTAATCACACACAATAGTGGGCTAGGGTTGGGGAAGTGCCTCAGCCATTTAAGCTTCTTGCCTCAGCCTTTGAAGTGATGGTGCTGCAGATTGTGCTACAATATTTGGTTTAAAAACACCATTTCAATGGGTGTGATGGCACACACCTTTAATCGCAGCACTCAGGAGGCAGAGGCAGGAGGATCTCTGTGAGTTCAAGGCCAGCCTGGTCTACAGAGTGAGCCCATGACAGACAGGGTTGTTACACCTAGAAACTCTGTCTCAAAAAAAAAACCTAAAAAAAAAAAAAAAAGAAAAAAAGAAAAAGCCAGGCGGTGGTGGCGCATGCCTTTAATCCCAGCACTTGGGAGGCAGAGGCAGGCGGATCTTTGTGAGTTCGAGGCCAGCCTGGTCTACAAAGTGAGTCCAGGACAGCCAGGGCTACACAGAGAAACCCTGTCTCGAAAAACCAAAAAAAAACCTAAAAACAAACAAAAAACACACAGTGTAGCAAGATAGATTAATATAAATTAGATTTAGTAAATATCTAGGTTTCTGATACAGTCTCTTAATCCGGGACATGAAGATCAACTTGGCTGTGAGCAATTAGCTTATCAGCTTATGGATGAAGTCATGTGAAATGAGGGGAGTCTCTATGGACTGAAAAACAAGGTTGAAGCCAGGTGAAACAAGGAAAGACTTTATGACCTGGCATTGTTTTCAGCTGCTAAGTGGGCAGAGCCCAAATTAAGCTGAAACAGGTGGAACAAGGAGCAATCTTATTTAAGGACAAGTGGATGAGCCTGGGAGGGGCGTGCTAGGGGCCCCCAATACTAGAGAGCTCCGATGCTAGTGAACGCTAGAAAGGACAACAAGTAGTTTGTATCCTCTGATGGAGAAAGTGCTGGTGGACCGATGACCAGATCTCCCTGAGGCAGAAAGAAGCTGGTGAGCAGAGAAAGCCTCAGCAAGACAGCAAAAGGCCAAGGACTAAACCCTGTGGCTCAGCTTTTGCCTAGAGGGGTTTGACCTGTCCGAACAGTGGCCTGAACGGAACTGTAGCCAGCTTTAAAGACTGAGGCAGAACGGCAGAGTTGCTGATACGAAGAAAGTAAGTTGGCATACAGTTTGGTTGAGGTCTCCCAGAAAGAAGAAAGCCTCAAGCCTTATTTAAGGTGAAACCGCCATAGCCAATTACCCTGACGGATCTACGTCTGAGATATTCCAGAAGAAAGACTGCTAAGTGCATTAAAGGGTCTACCCCAGAGACTGTGTTCCTGACCACTGAGAACCTGCCCCAGAGACTGTATCCTTCTAAAAGGTTATGAAAATAGTTGTAATAATTATCAATAGGTTTAGTGGTTAGGTCTTAGGGGTTGTAGGCATTAATAGGGGTTGTAGGAATTTATAGGAATAGTAGTTAAGTGAGTGTATTTGTTATAAGTAAATATAGTTATTAATAAATAAGTGTTTAATAATTAAAAGTACGGTTTCAACCACAGTTTCTTGGGGCTGGAGAGATGACTCAGAGAGTAAAAGCCCTGATTGCTCTTCCAGAGGACCCTGGTTCAATTCCCAGCACCAACATGGCAGCTCACAATTGTCTAACTCCAGTTCCAAGAGATCCAACACCCTCACACAGACATACATTCAGGCAAAACATCAATGCACATTAAAAATAAAGAGGAATCATTTAAAAGTTGTTTTGGAGGCTGGAGAGATGGCTCAGTGGTTAAGAGCACTGGCTACTCTTCCAGAAGACCTGGGTTCAATTTCCAGCAACCACATGGCAGCTCACAACCATCTGTAATGGGTTCTGATGCCCTCTTCTGTCATGCAGGTATACATACAAATAGAACATCACATAAATAAATAAATAAATCTTTTTAAAAGCTGTTTTAAAAAAAACTAGCTTCTTATCCATTGATGAACTCTGTATTAGTTATTTTTCTGTTGCTGTGACAAAACACCGTGGTCAAGGCAACTTATAGAAGAAAGAGTTTATCTAGGCTATGGTTCCACTCTTAAGGATAAGAGTCCATCAAGGTGGGGAATTGGCAGGCATGGCTGCAGGCCAGGTGGAGCAGCAAGCTTCAAGGTCACACATTCAACTTCAATCACAAAGTAGAGAGAGATGAGTTGGAAGTGGAACAAGTCTTTAAACTCTGGAAGCCTGCCATGAACTAGCTATTGTGAATAATGCTATTTGGGAAGAGGAAAGGGAGAACAAGAGAGGAAGGGAGGAAGGGCACTGGTAATGGGGATGGTGAATATCAAGGTACCTTATACACATGTATGAAACTTTCATAACAAACCCACTCTTCACCCTTTTGATTGTTAGTTAGCCTTAGCCTTCAGTAGCACGGATGTGTGGCCACCCACTGAGACAAGAGCAACCTACCAGTGGCCATGCCCCTAAAGGCACGTGACTCTCCCTGCTTCCGCAATCAACTCCCAATAGCTCTTCCAATAGGGAGCTTCAGGGGCTCCTCCCCCATCCAAGCTGGAATCGTGTCTAGCTTGATCCAGTGTCCAGTGTCGATAACCACAGCTACTGCGTGTGTGTGTGTGTGTATGTGTGTCCACAGAACAACTGTGGAAGGCAGAGGACAACTTGTGAGAGTTGATTGTCTCCTTCTATGTAAGCCTGAGAGATCAAACTCAGGATGTCAGGATTTACTCACTAATTCATCTCAAGAGCCCATGGTTTTGTCCTCAAATTTTGTTGACAAATACTCTTTATATTTATCACATAAAAATGATTCTTTTATGGCTGGGTGGTGGTGCATGCCTTTAATCCCAGCACTCGGGAGGCAGAGGCAGGTGGATCTCTCTGAGTTCAAGGCCATCCTGGTCTATAGAGTGAGTTCCAGGACAGTCAAGGATACACAGAGAAATCCTGTCTCAAAAAACAAACAACCGGGCTGGAGAGGTGGCTCAGCGGTTAAGAGCACTGTCTGCTCTTCCAAAGGTCCTGAGTTCAATTCCCAGAAACCACATGGTGGCTCACAACCATCTATAATCAGATCTGGTGCCCTCTTCTGGACTGCAGGCATACATGCAGACAGAATACTGTATACATAATAAATAAATAAATAAATAAATAAATAAATAAATAAATAAATAAATAAATAAATAAATAAATAAAATATTAAAAAAAAAAAACAACCAAAAAAGATGCTTTTAAAAATTATGTACTCGCCGGGCAGTGGTGGCGCACGCCTTTAATCCCAGCACTTGGGAGGCAGAGGCAGGTGGATCTTTGCGAGTTCGAGGCCAGCCTGGTCTACAAAGTGAGTCCAGGACAGCCAGGGCTACACAGAGAAACCCTGTCTCGAAAAACCAAAAAAAAAAAATTATGTACTCGTGGATTGACTAAATCAAACTAACATTCATCATTTCATGTGCCTCTGAATGTATAAATAACAAGAAAAATTTACTAGCAATTTTCAACAATATTTATTGAAAAAATACATACATACATAGTGTCTTACTATCAAGCCCAGTCCAGCCTAAACCTCATGGTTTCTCTGCCTCAGGCTCTAGGGTTCTGGAATTACAGATGTGCTCAGATTAAGCCAAGTGTGGTAGCAATTACCTGTGGTACTGATGCTGAGCCAGGCAACATAGCAAGACCTCATCTCTAAATAGATAAAGAAATCCATAATAGTCGAGCTAAAAGATGGGGGAGAAGTATACAAAGGAAAAGATAAAACTAGACTGGTGATATGTTAAAAATCTGGGTTATGTAGCCATGGCCATTTGTCTTATTTTTCCTCACTTTTGTATATTCTTTAAAAATGTTCACTATAAGATGGCAAAGATAATAAGACAAGAAGCTCTGAGAATGAAAGAACTGTTAAAGGGTTAAGGAGTCAAGAGAGGGGCTCAGAAAAGGAGCTACGGCTAAAGAGCAGAACACTTGCCTAGAATCCATCAGAGAACAGCTAGGAAGCATGGCTCAGTTGTATAGTATTTGCCTAGAATCCCCCAGTGAGGGGCTGGGGTGTGGCTCAGTGGTAGAGCCCCTGCCTAGAATCCCCCAGTGAGGGGCTGGGGGTGTGGCT
>CAJQZJ010026257.1:897605-908235 GCA_907164525.1 Lophiomys imhausi | reverse complement strand
CTCAGTGGTAAAGCCCCTGCCTAGAATCCCCCAGTGAGGGGCTGGGGGCGTGGCTCAGTGGTAGAGCCCCTGCCTAGAATCCCCCAGTGAGGGGCTGGGGGCGTGGCTCAGTGGTAGAGCCCCAGCCTAGAATCCCCCAGTGAGGGGCTGGGGGTGTGGCTTAGTGGTAGAGCCCCTGCCTAGAATTCCCCAGTGAGGGGCTGGGGGTGGATCACAGTGGTATAGCACCTGCCTAGTATATACAAGACCTGGTTTCAGTACTCAGCACCACAAAAAGTCAAATAAAATAGAAACAAACAGAGAGAAAGAGAAGGCCTGTTATCCTCACACTATTCTGGTAAATTGTCAACCTTTTGAAGAACTGTGTTGCAATATGCTTTGTTCCTTCATACCTAGGGGATAGAGTTGCACCAAAATAAGTACTGTGGAAATTCTCACAAAAGAATGCCTCAATCCTCCCAAGTTGGGGCCCATTGAAATGCTGGAGAAGAATTAACTGCCAGGGAGATGCATTCAAAGGAGATATTAAGGGACTTATTTACTGAGTGTCCTGTAGCTTCTTGCCATGTATAAAGAAGGCAAAAATGACCTAGGTGTGTTTGCAGGGTGGGAGGCAGAGAGAGGCAATCATGGAGTTTATATAAAGGCTTAAGGACTTTGGCTCAGGACCAGGCCAGATTCTTTCAGTGCTTTGGACAACCTAGATCCCTTTATCAATGCCTGGCTTTCAAGGCTCCAGCTTGGGCTCAGGCATGCTGGGAAAAACATTAAACTGGCAGGTCACAGCATGGTCAAGCCACTCCATGATTTGGTCATAGAAAGAAATCAAGGTGAGGAGCTGGGTATCTGGCTCGGTGGTACAGCATGTGTTTACCATGTAGGAAGCCCAGAGTTCCACCACAAGCACAAAGAAGAAGGAAGAGGAAGAGGAGGAGATGAAGGAAGGCGGACAACTAGTTGTGAACTAGAGGTCCCTTCTCTCTGCTTCCCTGTCTGGCTCTCACAATCTCACATACCTACCTCTTCCCCCATGAGTAGGGGGAGAAAGGTGGGGCCACTTGCAAATTCCTTTTACTGAGCTTTATGAAACATTGCAAACAAAACCCACACCTACAGTAAATACAGGTGCACAGACCAAGACCCAGACTAATCCTTAAAAGGCTTACTAACAGAGCTTGCCATGGAAGACACTGTACTGGGAAACACAGCTTCATTGCAGAATTCCAGGAGTCACCTACTAAGTGGTCCGCTACCTTTAGTTAGGCTATTCCCTGTGGGATGGATGGATGGATGGATGTGTGGGTGGGTGGGTGGGTGGGTGGATGGATGGATGGATGGATGAGTGGGTGGGTGGATGGATGGATGGATGGATGGATGAATGGATGGATGGGTGGGTGGGTGGTTGGGTGGGTGGGTGGATAGGTGGATGTATGGGTGGGTGGATGGGTGGGTGGGTGAGTGGATGGGTGGGTGGGTGGGTGGATGAGTAGATAGATTGCTTTTGAGGCAAGATCTTGCTTCATAGCCTCTTGAACACCGGGCTTACAGGTTGAGCCACTATGACAGGCTTGCAGTTGGCTTTGAAAATGATGGAGAGATTGACTAACTTCAGCTTCTTTGGGGTACATGGACAACATTCAGTTTTCCAGAGTGCCTGGGTTTCCCTTCATACAGCTATCAGGGTGTCTGAAGCCTAAAGGCTTTAGGACTTCCCTGTTGGGGCTGTTTCAGTGTCCGGGACCTCTAAACTATGCTCCATGTCCCATAGAATTGGGGGGATGACTCTTTTGAAGAGCTTCCACATTCTGCACAACATGAATAGAGCCATCTGGAGATCCAGGTACAGCTAGTAACCTCACGAAGTGCAGAGGCTAGCTCAGTAGTGGAGCGCACTTACTTGCATGTGGCATGCATGTAGCCCTGGGACTCCTGTGTGCACGTTCTTGGGAAACTCTGAGCTGAACCAGGACAGCAGAGAGAGCCTGCTGCTCAAGACAGAGTCCAGCAAATCAAAGAGCAGGCTGAACAGCTCCCACTCTCTGATGCACAGTCCTATATCCCTTTCTCGCTCTTTCTTACTCTTTCCTGTTCCATTTTCCTCTAAATCAGACTATAGGATGGTCCAGTTTGTGAGATACCTCTACCTCAGGCTCTGGAGAGCTAAATACGACAGACATCATTTGAATATATTTCTTTACCCCTCCATTTCAGTCAACCTTCAGGTGTGGGTTTTGTTTGCAGTGTTTCATAAAACTCAGTAAAAGGAATTTGCAGGTGGTCTTACCTTTCCCCCTACTTGTGGAAGAAGAGGTGCTTGAGATTGTGAAAGCCAGAGAGGGAAGCAGAGACCAGGAACCTCTAGTTCACAACTACTTGTCTGCTTTCCTTCCTCCTCCTCCTCCTCCTTTGTGCTTGTGTTGGAACTCTGGACTTCCTACATGCTAAGCACATGCTGTACCACCAAGCTACATTCCCATTCAACTGCCTCACCACTCTTTCCATTGCCCACCATTTCTCTGTTACCCCGATACTAATCAGTAGCCTTACAATACAGCAGTGGTTCTCAACCTCATTTTGTGGTCACCCCCAACCCTAAAATATTTTTCATTGCTACTTCATAACTGTAATTTTGCTACTGTTATGAATCGTAATGCAAATATCTGCTGCACAGGGTATCTGATATGGGACCCCTGTAGAAGGGTCATTTGGCTCCCGCAGGGGTTATAACCGACAGGTTGAGAACCACTACACTAAAGCACTTTTTGTTTGTTTGTTCATCAGTTTGTTTGGGGGTTGGGTTGGGTTTGGTATTTTGTATTGTGGATGGAACGTTTTTCTTTGTTTCTAAATTATTGTTTATGTGCCTGGGTGTTTTACCCTGCATATATGTCTGTGCACTTTATGCCCGTAGAAGTCAGAAGGGGTAAGCAGATTCCCTGGAGCTGGAGTTACAGATGGTTATGAGCCAAACTGTGGGTGCTAGGAATCAAACCCAGGTCCTCTGGAAGAGAAGAACCATCTCTCCAGCTTTCCCGCCCTCTTATTCTTTCTTTTTGTTGTTGTCTGTTTACTCATAATTAAAGTAACTCAAATGTTAGTGTACACACTACTATCAGCAACCCTTTACATCATAATGTGGAACTCAAAAAGTGATTCGATTTTATTGTTTGTTACTGGACTGTTGCTGTGTCCCTGGCCTTTGATAGTCATTGATTTTTCAGAAACTGTTCTAATAGCAAATTAGCACCGGTGGGGGGGGTCATGCCTGGGGTCTCAACAATCATTCTAGGTGAGCTAAATGTTTGTCATGTTCTAATAAAACGACAACCTACAACCTAGTCCCTCATTTTTTAAACATTTGTTTACATTGTGTGTGTGTTTGTGTGTATATGTGTGTTTGTGTACTTGTGTGTGTATGTGTATCTGTATGAGTGTATTTATGTGGGGGGTTTGTGTGTGTGTGTGTTCATGTACACGTGCACACACGTGTGTGCAGGTGCCCTCAGAGTCCAGAAGTGGTAGTGGAATCTCCTGGGGCTGAGGTTATGGGAAGTTGTGAGCCTGCTAACATGAGTCTGGAAACTGAACTTAGGTCCTCCACAAAAGTACTACACACTCTCAACCACTGAGCCACTCCAGCCCCTGATCTAGTCCCTATTGAATAGAGCCGATACTGTCTGTAAAATAATAATGGTGACTTGATTTTTAATTTTAAAAATATTTAAATTTTAATAAGTTCAACCAATTACCTAACTCCACATAGCCAAGTCCCAACACAAAAACATAAGAAACATGAAAAAACAAGGCAATATAAGTCCTCCAAAAATTATAAATACCACAGCAATGGCCTCCACTGAGAATGATTTAGATGGAATCTCAGACAAAGAATTCAAAAATACTTATTATAAATATGCTCAAATAAAATTTTAAAAAGAAAAAGAAAATTAACCCCAGAATGAATTCCAAAAGGGAACAAACAGCTGAATGAATTAAAGAGCCAATACAAGGTATAAAAGAGGAAGTTAATAATAAAGAATTCAAATTCTTGATGAAAATCCAAGCTGAAATGTTGGAAATGAAAAACACAGTAAGTTGAACAAAAGCTCCATAGACGCCTCACCAGCAGAGTGGACCAAAGAGAAGACAGAAGATCGAGTTAGAATGTTCCAACAAAAATAAAATTAAAATAATAAGAAGGTACTAGGGCTTTGCAAAATATTTGAGACACTATGAAAACCACAAATCTAAGAAACATGGATATAAAGGTAAAAATTTTTTGCTCTTAGCCCTCATATGACTGTTGAACTGAGATGGGCTGATTTGTAGGGACACTCCACATCAGAGGAGTGGGATGGATGGGAGAGGGAGGAGAGGGTGGGAGGGTGGAACCGGGAGGGGTGGAAAGAGGGCACTGTGATGGAGATGTAACTTGATGTAATAAATAAACATTATTTTTTAAAAGGTAGAAATTTTTTATTCTAAAAGCATAAAAAGAATTGGAAACAAAATCACAGCAGAAAATTCCTCAGCATTAAGGAAAGAGATGCCAGAATGGAAGAGAAAATTGTGTCTTAATTCTAAACCACTGTGTGCACAGAACAACAAACATGTGCCTTGAAAACCGTAAGAAGACACCAAGCATGGTGGCACACGCCTTTTATCCAAGCACGCAGGAGACAGAGGCAGGTGGATCTCTGAGTTTGAGGCCAGCCTACATAGTGAATTCCAGGTCAACCAGGACTACACAGACAGACCTTGTCTCAAAAAAAAAAAAAAGAAAGAAAAGAAAAGAAAACAAGAAGAAGAAGGAGGCACAAAGCCATGTGTAGTCCCATCAGAATAACAGCTGGTGATTCAGCTCAAACTTCAAAATCTAGGAGAGCTTAGAAGGACATATTTCAAGTTTTGAAAGATAGCAACTACCAATCCAGAGTTCTATAGTCAGCAAAGCTCTCTGTCATAACTGACGAAGACAGAAAAACAAAACAAAGGAATTCATAGTCGTTCAACAGGAAAGAAACTCTACTGTATCTTTGTTTCATTTTGCATTTTGGGGTTTTGGATTTTTTTCGGGTTTTTTGTTTTGTTTTGTTTTTTGTCTCATTGGTCTTTTGCCTGTTTGTTTTGATTTTTAGTTTTATGGGTTTTGTCAATGTTGTCAAGAGGTAGTGTTATTTCTTACTTTTGCTTTTGTGTCTTGTTTTTGTTTTTCTTTCTTTCTTTATCTATTTATTTATTTGTTTGTTTGTTTGTTTGTTTGTTTGTTTGTTTATTAGGTTTTTTTGAGACAGGGTTTCTCTGTGTATCCTTGACTGTCCTGGACTCACTTTGTAGACCAGGCTGGCCTCGAACTCACAGAGATCCACCTACCTCTGCCTCCCGAGTGCTGGAATTAAAGGCGAGTGCCACCACACCCGGCTTGTTTTTGTTTTTCAAAAAAGAGGAAAAGTAACATAAAATTGTCTGGGTAGAGAGGTGGGGAGAATCTGGGAAAAGTTTGAGGAGGGGTAAAAACATGATCAAAATATAGTGTATGAAAAAAAATTAACAGCAAAAAAAAAAAAAAGAGGTAGTCCTGCTGTTGCAGAGGACCCAAATTTGGTGCCCAGCACCCACCTCAAGCAGCTCATGGGACTTAGTTCCAGAAAATCTGATACCTCTGGCCTCCACAGGCACTGGAATTCACGTGCACATACACACATACTCGAAATTAAAAATAATAAAATAAATACTTCTAAGGCCAAATCACCAGCCAAAGTAGTGTATACTTTTAATCCCAGCAAGTGGAAAGCAGAGACAAACAGATCTCTGCGAATTCAAGGCCAGCTAAGGCTACATAGTGAGACCCTGTCATGAATACATAAAGTCATGAGATCTTCAACAACTTAAGTATGCATCTCAAAGTCTTAGAAAAACAAGAAAAAGTCTAATCAACCATTGATGGGCTGGATTGTGGCTCAGTGGTAGAATTCTTTTTTTTTTTTTTTTTTTTTTTTTTTTTGGTTTTTCGAGACAGGGTTTCTCTGCGTAACAGCCCTGGCTGTCCTGGACTTGCTTTGTAGACCAGGCTGGCCTCGAACTCACAGAGATCCGCCTGCCTCTGCCTCCCAAGTGCTGGGATTAAAGGCGTGCGCCACCACGCCCGGCGAGTGGTAGAATTCTTATCAGTAGAGTTCTTGTCTAGCATACACAAAGCCTTGGGTTTGATATCCAGCATCAAAAGAAAAAGAAAAAGAATACACCTAGGGCTGGAGAGACTGATTTTCTAGAAGACTTGGTTCAGTACCCAGCACCCACATGGTGGCTGACAACCACCCATAACTGTAGCTCCAGAGAATGTAACATTCTCTTCTGACCTCCTCAGGCACCAGGCATGCATGTGGTACACCAATACATAAACAGGCAAAATTCTCATACATATAAAATAAAACAAGTCTAAAAAGAATATTTAAAACAAAAAGAGAACCTCTAGGGCCATTTGGTCCTATCACAACTAGATGGATGGATGGAGAAATAGCTTCTGGCATCTTACTACACACAGCCTTCCACATGAATTATTAGCCCCAAAACATCAATGGTTCCAAGTTCAGAGACTAAAGTATATGTCTCTTTGAGTCCAAGTTCCATTTGGCATAGGACAGCAAGTCAGAACACAAGAAGAACACAAAGTTTCTTCATAAATCCTGGGTTCCCTTAGTGAGTCCATAACATGAGACAACTCCCAAACCAGTTTCAGAGTCAAGGGACTAGAGTGGATTTAGTTCTGCATCCTCCCCCCCAGAAGTAGGGGCTGATACCATGGGAAACAGAAGCCATGTAATCCCACGAGGAAGTCTTCACCTCTCTCCCAGGACCAGTCACAACCAGCCTTTCCAGGGTGGTAATAATACCATCTGCCCCACCTCCATCTCACCTGGTGCCTGACACCAGAAGTGTTGTTGAATTTGCTTCCTCTCCCACCTCCCAGAAGGACAGAAGATTTGGGGGCACTCCCAAGGGTTTCTCAGACCCTTGGCCTCAGCACACCTCTGCCTCACCCTGGCCCAGCTTTTTCTGACACTCTGTTCTTCTGACCTGGAGAGAAGCTGAGAAACTGGGAACAGTTTCCAAGGTGAGAGTCAAGAACAGACATGGGTAGTGGGGTGGGGGGGTAGAAGGAGGACCTTATATAAGGCAGACAGGGAGGGAGAGTGTGATTTGATCTATGGTCCTTTTTCTGTGCCCCCACCTTTCTCTCTAACTATCCTTCAGCCTCAGCCAGTTGTATTCACAGTCACAGAGGCATGAGCCACAGAGAGAGAGAGAGAGAGAGAGAGGGAGGGAGGGAGGAGAGAGAGGGGGAGAGAGAGAAGAGAGGAGAGAGGAAAGGGAGGGAGGGAGGGAGAGAGAGAGAGAGAAAGAGAATGAGAGGAGAAGCAACAACAACATTGCCTAGAAGAACTTCTGGGAGACGAGGACGGTAGAAGCACAGACAGAAGAAAGGCAGGGCTGGTGTGTGGCTGCTCCATTGGTAGAGTGTTTGTCCAACAAGCATGAAGCCCTGGGTTCCATCTTCAGCAATCCCCAAAACCAGGTGTGAATCTACATGCGTATCTGTAGTACCATAAGTCCAGAGGTAGAAGCTGAAAGATCCAGATTCCAAGGTCATCACCCTTGGCTGCACAGCAAGTTCTAAGACATTCTGGACTACACAAGACCCTGTCTCAAAAAAGGGGCAGGCAGGCTGGAGAGGTGGCTCAGTGGTTAAGAACACCAGCTGCTCTTCCAAAGGACCCAGGTTCAAATCCCAGCACCCACATGGCAGTTCACAGCTGTCTGTAATAGCTGGGTGTGGTGGCCCACTCCTTTAATCCCAGCACTAGGGAGGCAGAGGCAGGCGATCTCTGTGAGTTCAAGGTTAGCCTGTTCTACAAAGCGAGTTCAGGACAGCCAAGGCTACACAGAATCCTGTCTCAAAACAACAGAAAGAGAGAGGGGGGGGGGGCTAGGGAGATGGTTCAGTGGTTAAGAGCCTGTACCACACTTACAGAGGATCCAAGTTTGCTTCCAGCACAGCTCATAACTGCCTATAAGTCCAGATCCAAGGGATCTGACATCCCCTTCTGACTTCTGTGAGCAACTGCACTCATATGCACATATCAGATCCATAAACATAATTACAATTTAAAAATTAAAGAGAAAAGGGGGGCTCCAAGTGCTTCATCTCCCAGCTTCCAGAAGGACAATAAAGTTGGGTACACTTCCAAGGGCATCCCAGACCCTTGGCCTCAATGTACCTATCTTTCTTTCCTTTTCTTTCTTTTTTTTTTTAAGTTGAAAAACAGCAATATTGTGTGTGTGTCTGTGTGTGTGTGTGTGTGTGTGTGTGTGTGTGTGTGTGTGTGTGTTGTTTTAATACATGTCTTTTAGGAACCTTTATTGTGAGACTGAGAGAGACGGAATGAAATTCATAAGGAATTTCAGACACAAACCACAAGACAAGGGAGGATTGCAAGCAGAGCCCAGTAAAACAGATGTCTAGAAATGAGGACTTTATAGGGAATGGACTTTACTCAAGGCCTCCTGGCCAGGGAGGCCAAGCTGGACTTAAACCCAGAAACACAGAACAGAAGAGCCCAAAATAGGATTCAATCCAGTACTGGCTCCACAACACTCCCTCCCTGGCCCATTAAATTTTTGGCCAGCACCCCACAACCCCACCTTCTCCTTGAGAACCAGGTCCAGAGTTGAGAAGCCTTTGACCTATTCCAAGGTAAATAACAAGCACTGGCCAGCCGCATTAAGGCTATTTAAGTAAGGCCAGCTTTCAGGCCAGGAGGCCCCAGTCAAGTGACAGAGGGTTCTAGAGGTGTGGCCCCCACTCACTCCACCATGCCAGATGGCTGAGAGCCCAGCATCTGCAGGAAAAGTATGATGGGATGGTAGGAGGAACTTAAGCTCACTGGAAGAACCAGGAAAGGGGGGCAGGACAAAGGAGGGGCGTGGAAAAGGACAATTTAAGAGTAGGTGCTCCCACACACACACACACACACACACACACACACACATCCCAGCATACACAGAGCTCCAGAACGTTGCTACAGAATACTGGGACACAGGTGAGGGGTGGCTCTCAAGAGAGGTCATTGACTCCATCCCTGAGAATCTTTTCTGGGACTTCCATGTCTGTCCCAGCTTGTATCTACCATGCCCTCTATCCCCCCTCAGTCCCTGTTAAGTAGGACTCTCACTCTCTCCCTCCCTTTTATTCCCTATTTTTTCCTCTTTTTAACTTGACAAACAACAACATAATGTGTGTCATTTTAACATGTCTTTTGAGATCCTTTCTTTTTTAGTGCCTACCTCTGGGTGGTTTCAGGGTTGTTTTTTGTCTTGGTTTGATTTTTGGTCTTTGGTGGGGTTTTTTTGTTTTTGCTTTTTGGTTTGGTTTCTTTGTTGTTGTTTGGTTTGATTTGAGCGGGTTTGTTTCAGGGCTTGTGATCGTTTTTTGTTTGTTTGGTTGGTTGGTTGATTTTGATTTTTTGTTTTTTTCAAGAGAGGGTTTCTCTGTGTAGCCCTGGCTATCCTGGAATTCACTCTGTAGACCAGGGAGGCTTGTTATTGTTTTTATTTGGAGAGGTTGTTTTATTTTGTTTTGTTTTGTTTTGTTTTTAGAGACAGGGTTTTGATGCATAGCTCTTGACTGGCTGGAAACCCACTCTGTGGATAAGCTAGCCTTAAACCTTTAATGCCTTCCCCGTGCTGGATTACAAGCATGTAGCATTATGATTGGTCTGACTGTTCCTTGATGTGCTTCTCTGAGCAAGGTATAGTTGTGCGTGCCTGTAATTCTGGAACTCAAGAGGCTGGGGCTGGAGTGAGTCTGAGGCCAGCATGGGCTACAGAGTGAGACTTTTAACAGTTAAATTTATATAACCAATTGCACACCAATAAAAACTTGATACCATTCTGAAATTTTTGTTTCAGACAGTTTGAACATTTGCCTCTATGTTCATTTACTAAGTGTAACTAATCTGTATTCCAGTTTATGATTGTGACTTAGTTATTCTTCTACTACTGTGAAGAGACACCATGACCAAGGAAACATAAAAGCAAAAATTTACTCGGGGTTGGGGGTTGCTTACAGTTTCAGAGGGCTAGTCTATGACCATCATGGCAGGAAGCATGGCAGCAGGCAGTCAGGCAAACAGGTAGACAGGCAGGTAGGCATGGTACTGGAACAGTATCTGAGCGCTTATGTGTTGGAAACTGTCTTAATAGTCCAGAAAAAAAAATGTGTGAATCTGTCTCTTCAACTCCATCTCTCTTCGTTCTGTAACTCTTTCTATTCTCCCCTCTCTCTTTCACTCTCTCTCTCTCATCTGTCAACCTCTCTCCTGTGACTTTCTCTATCTGTCTGTACCCATCTCTGTGTGTCTCTCTCTGTCTTTTATTATTTCTTTTTGTGAAAGCCAGTGTTTCGATAGATGGTTTAAGGTAGACAGATGAGAGATAGATGATAGATGGATGGATCGATAGATAGATGTCAGACAGATAAATTATTGATAGATGACAGATGATAGATAGATTATAGATAGATAAATGATAGATAGATAGATAGATAGATAGATAGATAGATAGATAGATAGAT
>CAJQZJ010026257.1:877233-890597 GCA_907164525.1 Lophiomys imhausi | reverse complement strand
GGCTCAGTGGTAGAGCCCCTGCCTAGAATCCCCCAGTGAGGGGCGGGGGGGGGGGGGGCGGATATGACACAGGGATTAAGTACTTGCCCAGTCTACATAAGACCTCAGTTCCATCTCAGCACTACAAAGTTCAAACAAAATCACAGTTTCCTACAGCTGCAAGGTTCTTGGGTATGGTCATCTCTTTGAAAATTCCTTAGCACTCAGAAGGCTGAGACAAGAGGATCATGAATTCAAGGCCAGCCTTCACTGCCCAGCAAGATCCTGCAGGAGAAAAAAAAATTACATACACCAAGAAGTCTCATAATCTGCCCCATTTTACAGAAGAAACTAAAATGCAGAATGCTAACAAAACAACTCTCTTCCATCCTCTCCAAATTTCACTGACCTTGGGGGTGGGGATAATAATAATGATGAGGTAACATAATGCTGAAGGGACTGAGGCTGATGTAAGTAAAATCGTAGCTGCTTATATTAGTTTCTTGGTATTCTGACATAGAACATAGATGGGGCTAGTGAGATGTCTCGCAGACAAAGGTACTCACTGCCACGCCTGACAATATGAGTTCAATCCCCAAGAACCTACACAGTGGAAAGAAAGACCATGAAAGTGACCTCCACTTCCATAACATCACACACACACACACACACACACACACACACACACACACCAAATACAAAAAAAATATATATTTTTTTTACCACAAATGTAGTAACTTAACGTAACACAAATTGTCTGTTTTTTAGCTAGGTTATCACTCTGTAATGAAAGGCTGGCCTCACGCTCATAGTAATTCTCCTGTCTCAGTCTCCCAAGTGCTTGGAATACATGTGTGAGACACCACACCCAGCCAGATTCATTATCTTATATGATTCTATAAGTCTGAAGTAAACAGTGGGTCAGGAACTCTCTCTCTCTCTCCTCTCTCTCTCTTCTCTCTCTCTCTCTCTCTCTCTCTCTCCCTTCCTCCCTCCCTCCTTTTCCCCATCAACACCCTTCTTATTTTTCTTTTTTTAATAATATATATATATATATATTATATATATGAGTGCTCTATCTTTACACACACCAGAAGAGGGCATCAGACCCCATTACAGATGGTTCTGAGTCACTATGTGGGTGCTGGGAATTGAACTCAGGACCTCTGGAAGATCAGTAAGTCCTCTTAACCACTGAGCCATCTCTCCAGCCCCACTTTTTATTTTTCAAGACAGGGTTTCTTTGTAGCCCTGGCTGTCCTAGAATTCACTGCATACACCAGGCTGGCCTCAAACTTAGAGATCTTCCTACCTCTGCTTCCCAAGTGCTGGGATTAAAGGCGTGCGCCACCGCCACCCAGTTAACACATTTTATCTTTTACCTATTTAACTCTTCTTTATAGGGTCCTTACTGAGGTCCACCCAGGTAATTCAGAATAATTTTCCTATTACAAAAATCTATTTTTGAAATTTTTACAATTTTTTAAAGATTTATTTATTTATTATGTATACAGTGTTCTGTCTGCAGGTATATCTGCAGGCCAGAAGAGGGCACTAGATTTCATTATAGATGGTTATGAGCCACCATGTGGTTGCTGGGAATTGAACTCAGGACCTCTGGAAGAGAAGCCAGTGCTCTTAACCGCTGAGCCGTCTCTCCAGCCCCTGAGATTTTTACGATCTTTTTAATAATATGTCTGGGGGGGGAGGGGCGTATGTGCACATGTATGCAGGTACCTGAAGAAGCCAGAGGCATTGGATCTCCCCTGGAGTTGTGGTACAGATAACTGTGAGCTACCCAATGCAGGTACTGGATAACAAACTCATGTCCTCTACAAGAGCAATACACATTCCTAACCACTGAGCCATTTCTCCAGTGCCCTACTACAACATTCTTAATAACATCACATCTAAGTTAAGATGCTGGGGTGGGGATATTATTCAGCCTACCACAGCATGTGCTTTGTGGTGGCCCCAGAATGGATCAAGCCTCAGCTATGGATTCCCCACAATGAACCTCCTGCCTCAGCTCCCCAAGTGCTGGCATTACAGGCCTGCACCACCGGACCTAGCATTTGTTGCCTTTATTGTATCCTGTAGTGTGTTTGGCTGTTGGATGATTAGAGCTTAGGCAATGTGCTTGGGGTCTATCCTCTGGTAAGGTTGTCCTCAGCCACTATGTTGTAGTCTGCTACCCTCAGATGTTGGCTTGCTGGGTGTCACCTCTTCCGCTGCCTGGTTGTATGTCTTACAATGGTGCCACAGCATGTTCTGCACTATCCAGCGGGATGACATGAATTACTGTCGTGTGCTGTGGAGCAGGAAGTCGGGGCTGTGTGCTGACATGATGGCACAGCACATTGTGATTGCATTCTGGAATATCTGTGGGCTGGCTGGGCTGGCATATTTTGTGTTTGTCTGGTTGGTTCGTGATGTCTCGTTTTGTTTCTTTCATTGAGTCAAGGTCTCTCCTAACCCAAGGTGGTCTCAAACTCACTATGTAGCTGAAGAGGACCTGGAACTCCTGGTTCCTGCCTCCACCTCCCAAGTGCTGAAAGGGCAGATGTCTACCACTATGACCAAATGTCTATTTTTTTTAATGTAGGGTTTATTTGTGTGGATATGTATTCGCATGAACATATACCAAGTGTGTGTGGGTGCCTACAGAGGCCAGAAGAAAGCATCAGATCACCTGGAGACAGAGTTATAGGCAATTATTAACAACTTGACATAGCCTGCCTGAGCCAACTTGCCAGTCCCCAGTTGTCTGATTTTGAGATGATTTGAACTTATAGCCCAGGCTGACCTCAAACTTGTAGCAATCCTCCTGCCTCAGCCCCTCGCCTGGGATTACAGGTGCTAGCCACCCTCACAGACCCTTTCGGCTGTACTCACTAGTGATTTTGTGAGGGGACATTTGTTACAAGGCCTAGTGATGGCATGGGCTATGTTGTGGGCAGCGTAATGTATCCAAGAACAACCCGTCCTTGTGTTAAGTATTCTTCTTTTTCTTGGTTTTTTTGTTTGTTTGTTTTGTTTTTGAGACAGGGTTTCTGGGTATAATAGCTCTGGCTATCCTGGACTCACTTTGTAGACCAGGCTAGCCTTGAACTCACAGAGATCCGCCTGCCTCTGCCTCCCGAGTGCTAGGATTAAAGGCGTGCGCCATCACGCCCAGCCATTACAGACAGCTGTGAACTTCCATGTGGATGCTGGGATTTGAACCCGGGTCCTTTGGAAGAGCAGCCAGTGCTCTTAACTGCTGAGCCATCTCTCCAGCCCCTGTGTTAAGTATTCTTGTTCTGCAGGATATGGTGAGTTCTGTACTGTGGGTAACACTAACCAATACTTTGGGAGAGTTGTCATATTGCATGCTGAGTGGCCATGTTTGAGTGTTCTGGACTGCAAAGATGCCCATGGGTGGGTGGACGCTGAGCAAATGGGAGCTGTGGCAGCACTCTGGCTGTTGCACACATTGTATTGCCAGAGCGCGGCCCTAAGGCACTTTCACCTCCTCACCTCAGGCAAGCCCTTCGACCCCGTGTTTATCCTGAGCCGGTCCGTGTCCAACATTATCTGCTCTGTCATCTTCGGAAGCCGCTTCGACTATGACGATGAGCGCCTGCTCACCATCATCCGATTTATCAACGACAACTTCCAGATTATGAGCAGCCCCTGGGGCGAGGTCAGCACTCTGAGGTCAACCAGGCGCAGGTAGGGGGTGGTCCACAGGGTCCAATCACGGAGAAAGAAGCAGCAGGGGCCCTCGAGGTGATCCATGCCTATAAACCTAACACTAAGGAGACGAAAGCTGGAGGATTACCACAAATTCCCGACCAACCTAGACTAAATAGGGAGAGCCCCTCCATCCAGGGCCAAAGAGCCAGACCATGTCTCCAAAAAAATAAATAAGTAAAACAGACAGAGAAGAGATGCAGCTGGCCTGGCCCGCCCCCACTCCTTACCTTATAACCCCACCCCAACCCCCCAGGAACGCAGTCCACACTCCTCCTCCTCCTGCCCCCCTCCCTCCCACTCTTTCTACCCTTGCAAAACTTGGCTGGCCTTGCCAAGACCAGGTCAGAGTCTATTTAATTTGCTCGTCCCCAAGCACACATCTTGTTGAATGAATGGCTTGCTTCACGAAGCCCCTCTAACTCTGGTCCCCAGATGTACAACATCTTCCCGAGTCTCCTGGACTGGGTGCCTGGGCCGCATAAACGCATGTTCCGGAACTTCGGAGGCATGAAGGATCTCATCGCTCGCAGCGTCCGCGAACACCAGGGCTCCCTGGACCCCAACTCTCCCCGGGACTTCATCGATTGCTTCCTCACAAAGATGGCACAGGTAGCTAGCTGTGAGATGAAAATCCTCCCTCTGGGCCCTCCTGTTGCCCCGGGGCCTCCAACCTGCAGGGATCTCAGCCTGGGCAGAGTCTCGGCCCTTGTTTCTGGAGGAGAATCTGTGGTACCTGGCCCTGCTGGACTGCTGCCCAGAGCCATCGCCAATTAACAAATCATTAAGCCAGTTCTTGTGGTTGGCCAAGTTCTTCACCCTGCTGCTTTTTATCTCTCCCTTCACACTCCCCTGCTCCCACAGGGGGAAAAAAAAAAAAAAAAACTCAAGAGGGACAGAAAAGGCGACTAGCAGTTGAGCGGGTCACACAGGCTTCAAAGTTTAAGACTCCCCTATATCCTGACTCAGCCCCACGCCCTTCGGCCTCCACAGGAGAAGCAAGACCCTCTGAGCCACTTCCAAATGGATACCCTGCTGATGACCACACACAACCTGCTCTTCGGTGGCACGGAGACCGTGGGTACCACGATGCGCCACGCCTTCCTTATTCTCATGAAGTACCCCAAAATACAAGGTACACGGCCAGCAAAGGCCACTCTACATTCCCCCTTGCTTCTCCTACCCCCCTCTCCGACTCCCACCCCACCCTGTCCAGATGGTCTAGTAGAGCCCTCCATTAACATACCCTCTCATAGAAGTCAAACTCAGTAAGAGGCTGACCCCAACTATATTAGCTCAGGACCTCAGGGTCCACACACTGCCTGGCGATCCTCATTTCACCACAAGCCTCTGTAGTATTGGCCCTGCCCACAACACAAGTGACTGTCAGGCCTCTGAGTCCATCTTCCTCTGTCCTCTTGAACTGCGCACCTGGGCCCCAGCCACATGGCCTGCTAAGGACATCGACCTCTTCTGAACACCAATGACCTGGCTCTAGCACACCATTTGAGCCTCTGCCTCCCCAGGCTCCGCCTCCTGGGTGTCTCCATGGCTTTGGGGAGATCTCTAGCCTTTTCGCATAGCCCACCCACTGGGTCCACGGGCCTCAAAGCCCTTCTAGAAATCAAGTGAGGATCCTAGGATCCAAGCAGCCCTGAAGCCCACCTACACAAACCCACACCCAGAAATCCTTGCAACAGCCAACACTTGGGCTCTCCCGAAAACAAATGCTGTGAAACCCAGACAAACCAAACCAGTTACCCTCTTGTCTCAGCTTCCCGCCTGCAGCTAGGAAAGCTCTGACTTGATCCTTTCCCATGCACCCCCACAAACCTGTTTCGGTCCCAGCTGCTCCTGGTGAACCATCATCCACTACCTCCCCCTTTCACCTCCAGCCCGCGTACAGGAAGAGATCGATCGTGTGGTGGGGCGTTCGCGGATGCCATCGCTGGAAGACCGCACATCCATGCCCTACACCGATGCGGTGATCCACGAAGTACAGCGCTTCGCAGACGTCATCCCCATGAACCTGCCGCACCGTGTCATTCGGGACACGCCTTTCCGCGGCTTCCTGATACCCAAGGTGTGCTGGGCCCCTGAAACGACATGCGGTAACCTAGGAAGAGGCATCTCAGGCTCTTGTAATTGGCTAAGGGGTACCCTTGACCTTAGCAATCAGCTGCTCCCAGGGTGCAAAACTGCAGAGGTGGGAAGTTGCTTGTTTCTGAAATTTTTCTAACATTTTTTCCAATTTTTAATTTTTTTAAACGTGTTTGAGTGAGTGTTCCACCAGAACATATGTATGGCTGTGCACCAAATGCATACAGTGCCCGAGGAGGACAGAAGAGGGCATTGTGTCTTCTAGAACTCGTATAGATGGTTGAGAACCACCATATGGGTGCTGGGAATCAAAGCCAGGTCCTCTGCAAGAGCAGCAGTGCCCTTAACACCTGAGCCATCTCTGAAGTCCTGTTTTTGGTTTTGGTTTTTGGGTTTTTTGTTTGTTTGTTTGTTGGATCTTTGGGGTTTGTTTTGGAGGCAGTCTCTTGTAGCTCAGGCTGATCTCGAACTCCCTATGTGACTGAGGGTAGATTTGAACTCCTGATCTTTCTGCCTCCACCCTCATTGTGCTGGGATTTCAAGTGTTGGCCACCACCCCTGGCTTAGCCATCTTAAATTCTTTAAAATAGCCCTTTCCCAGAACCCCATACCATACCAGAAGGGATTGGAACTCCATACACCTTCCCTACCTCACACCCATTCCTTGAACCCCACTCTAGAATCACCAAGTTCTAGATTTTCATCTGAACATCTCCTGAGTCCAAAATACCATTCTTGTAGGAGACCCTCACCTCCAGGGCAGCGTCACTCCCACTCAGAAATCCTGCATCTGCTTCTTCAAAGCTCAGGGCTAAGAGTGGTTCTCCATCCATTTCTCAGACCTCACCAACAGCTTCTGGTACCTATCTCTAGGAGCCCTAGGTCGAGTCTGTGTCTCATCCGGTCTCCTTTTCAAGCCTCTAGGAGCTCCATCTTTGTAGCCTGGAAACCCAAGTTTGGGGAAAAACAAACAAACCCTCTTCCAGAATGGAGAGATGGCTCAGCAGTTAAGAGCACTGGCTACCCTTCCAGAGGACCAGGCTGGATTCTCGGCATCCACATAGCAACTCACAACCACCAGTTCCAGGAGACCAGCCTCCCTCTTCTGATCCCTTTGGTTGGCCATTGCACACCCATGGTGCACACACATACACGCAGGCAGACACTCATACACATTAAAAATTTAAAAACCCTCAGTGAGTCTACATCACTCGCTGCATTTCTCCTCACCCATACAGGGCACAGATGTCATCACGCTTCTGAACACCGTGCACTATGACTCCGACCAATTCAAGACGCCTCAGGAGTTCAATCCCGAGCATTTTCTAGATGCCAATCAGTCCTTCAAGAAGAGCCCTGCCTTCATGCCATTTTCGGCTGGTAAGAGATGGAGTCACTCTTTTGAACCGTAATTCCAGCCCTACTCTCCAAAACCCTTTCAATCTATTCCATCTCATCCTTGACTTGGCATGCAGAAATTTCCCTTTTCCAATTTGGTTCCTGTTAATAAGGTGGAAACCAATTAATTTTAAAATGATTGTTGTGAGACTTTCCACTAGGTGGCGCGGCTGGTTCTGGTTTTTCTCAACTCTCCCTTGTCAAACTGGCGGCGCCCGAGGAGGAAGTAGGCTGGGAAGCGAGAAGAGAGGCAAGGAATCCTAGTAACTCAGTACAGGGAGGGAAAAATAAAGAATAATATCAGATAAGTTGCTTTTTGAGTGCCAGATGCTACCTCTGAGAAGGAACAGTGGCTAAGAGTTGGGTTCCATAGCCAGATCACACTGGATTGCTCCCCAGCTCTGTCCCAGCTGTGGTAACATTCTGATACAGGATTTGAATCCAGGCAGTTGCTCTCATACAACCTCGGCTTCATTTCTCCCCAAAACTTTACCTGCCTGTATCAGTGATTTCCCCAATCATTGTCTTAAAGCCCACATATTTTCCTCTGAGAATGTGGGGGTGCAGCCCACACTCTCTTACCTAACCATTGCTCTGGGCTCTCCCACCTACGCAGGTCGCCGGCTGTGTCTGGGGGAGCCATTGGCGCGCATGGAGCTTTTCTTATTCCTCACCTCCATTCTGCAGAACTTCACCTTGCATCCGCTAGTGGAGCCTGAGGACATCGACCTGACCCCGCTCAGCTCAGGCCTGGGCAATTTGCCAAGGCCCTTTCAGTTGTGTATGCGCGTTCGCTGAGTACAATGCCCAGGGACTACTCTGTCCCTCCCTCCTGTTGGTTTCACTGTCCTGGGCCTACATCAATGTCTCTATCACATCCCCTTCCCTAAGTCCTGGCCCTGGACCATCTTTAATGGGATCTGATGCCCTCTTCTGTCATGCAGGCATACATCCAAAAAGAATACTCATAAATCATAAATAAAAATTTTAATAAATTAATAATAATAATAATAATAATAATCAATTTTCTGTCCACAACATGAGGAACTGTACTAAAGGGTTAAGCCTTAGGAAGGTTGAAAACCACTGATTTATGGTGAGGGAGGAGAAAGTCTGCATGCAGAGGGGGGTGAACACCCCTCCTATCTTAAGCTCATCTTCATGCAAATGCCCATCTTATACACACAGAGTGTATTCTGTAATGCATCCTTTTCCAGGCTTTTTGCATCGTTCATTTCCTAGTAAATACCTTGATAATAGCTTTGTGCCTGAGTTGACTAAATTAATGGAAAAGAAAAACCCCTTACTGAAGTGGTTTTCAACCTGTGGGTTACAACCCCTTTGGGGGTTCACAGGGTGGGTCATCTAAGACAATTTGCATATCATATATATATACATGATGATTCATAAAAGCAAAACTATAGTTATGAAGTAGCAACAAAAATAATTTTATGAGCTGGAGAGATGGCTCAGTGGTTAAGAACACTGGTTGCTCTTCCAGAGGTCCTGAGTTCAAATCCCAGCACCCACATAGTGGCTCACAATTATCTTTAATGGGATCTGATGCCCTCTTTTGTCATGCAGGCATACATGCAAAAAGAACACTCATATAAATCATAAATAAATATTTTAATAAATTAATAATGATCAATTTTATGTCCACAACATGAGGAACTGTATTAAGGGGTCCAGCATTAGGAAGTTTGAAAACCACTGCTTTATTGATGAAGGAGGATGTCTAGATGCAGAAGAGGATGGAGAACACCCATCCTAAGCCCTCCCCATCCTAAAATACTTCCTGGAGTCACCTGAGGCAAAGACTTGTCTGGGCTACAGAATGAGTTCAAAGCCAACTTAGTTAGACCTTGTCTCATAGTTAATTTTTGAGTATTGAAGATATATCTCACTGATAGACTTCTGGCCAACATGTATGATGCCTTTGGTCTCATCTCCGGTACTGGAAACAAAGGTACATGGGAAGCAGGGTGGAGCTAATGTTTTCTGAAGACCAGTTGGAAATGAAAGGATGGAGGGGGGGCTAAAGACAGAAAGGCAGAGAAACCAAGAAAGAGGTGGGAAGGACACCAGGAGAGACACCAAACAGGGGCCCTGTAGGATTGAAGCTGGAGGACCTGAGAGGCTAGGGAAAGAGAAATTATTACAATCACCTATGTGGTGCTCCTTAAAGAAATGGTTCTAAGCCGGGCGATGGTGGTGCACGCCTTTAATCCCAGAACTTGGGAGGCAGAGGCAGGTGGATCTTTGTGAGTTCAAGGCCAGCCTGGTCTACAAAGTGAGTCCAGGACAGCCAGGGCTACACAGAGAAACCCAGTCTCGAAAAAACCAAAAAAAAAAAAAAAAAAAAAGAATTGGTTCTAGATGATTCCTTTAATTCTCCCTATGGAACAAGGAAGTATTGTTATGATGGGTTTACAGACAAAAACTGAGATTTGGAAATGTGAGGTGGTGGTTTGCCCAAGATCACACTGTCAGCAATGAGCAAGTAGCTGGAACCTGAACATTGATACTGTCCACAGAGACTGTTGTTCCAACCACCACCTTTTAATCAATCAGAGGATGCAGAGGGACAGAAGAAAACACTGTCAGAGACAGAACAAAGCTGAGAGATAAAGAAAAATGGGGGCTGGACAGTTGGCTCAGCAGTTAAGAGCACTTGCTGCTCTTCCAAGGACCCCGGTTTGAGTCCCAGGACCCACAGGGCAGCTCACAACTGTTCATTTCCAGGGAATCTGACACCCTCTTCTGGCTTCCACAGGCACTAGCCCATACATGTGGCACACAGACATGCAGGCAAGACAGCCATACACATAACATAAACATTAAAAAAAAGAAAGAAAGAGAAATGGGAGAGGGAGAAGAGAAAGGGGAGAGAGGGGGAGAGAGAGAGAGAGAGAGAACCCCAATGAGGAGGAAAGAGGAGAAATGAGCGAAAAAGAACTGGTAAAGGGGCTGGTATCAGCACAAGACATCCCAAGACCAAGTTCTCAGTACAAAGGAGATTTATTTTCCCCAGAGGGACAAATGGCAGGTGTATCAAGATGGCTTTTACTACTTTGTATTATATTAATTATTCATTCTGTTTTTTTTACTGTACTTAATTTATTGTGGTTAATACCTCTACCTCCCTTCCACCCCTCGTTCCCTTCAAACCCCAACCCTAGGTGGGAGAGAAAGGAGAAGTTAGAGGGAGAAGGGACCTAGGTCTCTTTGAGCTACTTCCTCCTGATTAGAGTCGTTGGATTCTTTGGGGATAACACCAGTCTCATTAGAAGTCTAGCAAACCAGGAGACAGCAGCAGGAAGAACAAGTGTCAGTTTGGGGGAGCACCAGCACCTGGGAGAGCAGCAACTGCTTTCTATCTTGTAACCCTTTCTCTTCTTTGTAGAGCTTTCTCCTACTTCTTTTTAGACTTTTCTCTTCTTTGTACAGCCTTGTCTCTTCTTTGTAGAGCCTCTTTACTCTTCTTTATAAAGCCCATTCTCTTTTACTTCTTTTTGTAGCCCCCTTCTCCTCAGGGTTCTGGCTTTTCTTCCCTCCTTCATAGAGCCCCGTTCTCCTCAGGGCTCTGGCTCTTTATTCCTCTCTCCCAAGTCCTCAGAGTTAAACTTGCTCAGCTGGTTAAGCCATGCCCCTGCTAGCTGGAGACCATTAATACTTTATACCTTTGTCTTCAGCAGCCCACCGGGGATTAAACAAAAACACAATTGGTTTTAATAAACTCCTACCACAGGCAGGGAATAAAAGACAACGACAGGAGATAGAGGACAAGGGAGAAGGAGAGGGGAACAAGGGAGAGGGGAAAGGGGTATGTGTCCTGGAAGACAAAGGACTGCCCCTGGATAGAGAGGAGACAGACATGGCACATAGAAAAATGGCGGATTATAAACGGTACAAGGGGAAACCCTGTGCTAGGATTTAATTTTGATTAGACAGGTTAATTAAGGTAGCCAAAGGGGGGGGGGGTTAAGCTGGAATTAAATACTTTGACAAATGGCCCTTGGTAGTCAACCTCAGAAGGAGGAAGTCGCCAAATAATGGAATAGACCTTGGTGGCTAGCTTTAGGAACATAATCTAAGAATGCTTAGCAAGGAAAAGGGAATGGGGAAAGGGCAAGGCCTGCCAGGCCGTGTTTTCCACGCTCAGGCCTTTCACCTGGTAATCCAGGTCTGCAAACTCAATGGGCAGAACAGGCAGAAGTGTTGGGGTACATTGTGTGAAGGCGTGTCTCTGTGTATTCAATTGCTAATTCTGAGGACTAAATGCTGGCAGGATCTTGATATTGTTCCTTCATCACCTGCCTAAGGCATAACTAGAATTGTCTCTGATTGGTTTTATTAAAGAGCTGATGGCCACTATCTGGATGTGAAGAGCAAAGTGGAACTTCTGGGATGAGAGAGGGATGCTAGAAGATTCACCAGCGGGACACAGAGGTGAACAGACAGACATGAACAGGAGCAGAGAGGAAGAGCTGGTCACATAGCCAGACATAGTGGCAAGAGAGCCGGGATAACCTAGATAGGTAGAGGCAGTCAGAATAGGTATGAGTTCAAAGCCAGCTTGGTCTACATAGTGAGTTCCAGACCAACCAAGGCTATATAATGAGAGCCTGCCCCCCAACCCTGAAGTGGGGGAGGCTTGAAATGTTGCTTAATAGTACAGAGCTTGCCCAGAATCCACAGTGAGGTCGGGGCCCACTGGCTCAGTGGTAGAGCACCTGCATAGAATCCTCAAATGAGGGGCTGGGAGTGTGGCTCAGGGGTAGTGCACTTGCCTAGCATGTGTAATGCTCTAACTTCAACTCTTCGTATTGGGGGGAAAACAACAACAACAAAAAGATAGAGAAAGAGAAAAGAGAAGAATCATGTGTGAGAGACCGAAGTAGCAAACACAGACCCTGTATGGGTCTGAGCTAGGTCCTCAGCATATGTTTTGGTTGTGTAGCTTGGTGTTCTTCTGGGACTCCCAACAATGGGAGTTGTGTGAGAGGGAGTGTCTCTGACTCTTTTGCCTGTGCTTGGGACCCTTTCATCCTGCAGGGTTGCCTCATTCAGTCTTGACATGAGGGTTTGCACCTAGTCTCATTGTAGCTTGTTATGCCGTGTTTGGTTGCTATCACTGGAAGGCCTGCTGTTTTTTTTTTTTTTTTTTGAATGGAAACAGAGGAGGAGTGGACCTGGTGGGAGAGGAGTGTTGGGGGCTTGGGACTGGGAGGAGTGAAGGGAGGAGAAACTGCAGTCTGGATAGAATGTATGAGAGACTTTTTTTTAAAAGAAAAGAAAGAACCACGTGTGAAGGTGATGAACTATAAGAAGACCCTCACAGGCCAATTCCTCTGCTCTGCCATCCCTCCATGTGGGATGGAGGTAGTGTCTCCATGAAGCTTCATAGCTTGGTACTTATCCTAACAACTTGAGATTCTGCTGATGACGGCTTTCCTCCCAAACTGTAGGCGAAGTGCATCTGGCTCCCAGCCACAGGCAGCACTGAGTTGGAGAGGCTTACCTTGAAAAGAGTCTCCCCAAAGCCATCAGAAGTTGGGACATGCTCTACTGCGATGAGGCCAACCTAGGCGAGGGCTATAGATAATTCTGACATGGGGCATTGACTTCTTAATCCCTATAGGGAGATCACAGGGTCTAGTTCAGAACCTGAACAGGCACGAAGAGGCCGAGAGAGATGACAAAGAGAAATATATGGAGATACTAAGAAGAGAACAAGGTGTGGTGGCACACATCTAAAATTTCAGCAGTTGGGAGGCAGATGCAAGTGATTCTGACCTCAAGGCCAGCGTGGGCTACATGAGTGAGTGAGGCTCGGTCTCAGAAGCCAGGTCTGTTGATGCAGGTCTACAGCCCCAGATATTTCAGAAGCTGAGGCAGGATCACAGCAAGTTCATGGCCAGACTGGGCAACTTAGTGAGACCTTGTCTCCAAACAAAAAGTTTAAAAAGAAAACAAAACTGAGCACCTGCCTAGAATCCCCCAGTGAGGGGCTGGGGGCGTGGCTCAGTGGTAGGGCCCCTGCCTAGAATCCCCAGTGAGGAGCTGGGGTGTGGTTCAGTGGTAGAGCCCCTGCCTAGTCCTCCAGTGAGGGGCTGGGGGCGTGGCTCAGTGGTAGAGCCCCTGCCTAG
>CAJQZJ010026257.1:807393-876548 GCA_907164525.1 Lophiomys imhausi | reverse complement strand
TCAGTGGTAGAGCCCCTGCCTAGAATCCCCCAGTGAGGGGCTGGGGGTGTGGCTCAGTGGTAGAGCCCCTGCCTAGAATCCCCCAGTGAGGGGCTGGGGGCGTGGCTCAGTGGTAGAGCCCTTGCCTAGAATCCCCCAGTGAGGGGCTGGGGGTGTGGCTCAGTGGTAGAGCCCCTGCCTAGAATCCCCCGGTAAGAAGTTAGAGGCATGGGTCACTGGTGAAGCATTTGCCTAAAAGCCAACAGTAAGGAGCTGGAAGGAGAACTGAGTGACTGCATAAGATCCACCAATATGGCTCAGGGTCTGGAGAGATGGCTTAGTGATTGAGAGTACTGACTGCTCTTCAGAAGAATTGATCCAGAGGACTCAGGTTCAATTCCCAGCACCCACAGGGTACCTCATAACTGTCTGTATCTCCAAGAGCTGATACCTTCACACAGGTGTCATACATGCAGGCAAAACACCAATGTACATAAAACATACATTATTTAAAAAAAAAGAGTAGGCTCAGTAGGAAGATCACTTATCTAATATGTACCAGTAGGGATGGAGAGATGGCTCAGCCATTAAAGGATAGGCTCACAACCAAAAATATAAAATTTACCAGTGAGGGGCCCAGTGATAGAGTACTTGCCTAGAGTTTACCAATGAGGATCTGGGTGGCTAATAAATCATTTACCTAGATTATGCAGGCTCTAGGTTCAATGCCTAGTACTGGGAAGTGGAGGACACTAAAAAGATGGGGGCAAGAAGTCACAGGAGCAGCAGAGAGAGACCTCGGTTACCAAAGTCTGCTATTCTGCAATTAGAATTCTGACTGCCTACCATACCAAGGCCAATCAAGATGCAGGAGAAGAAAGTTGGTGGAAGGAGATAATTTATTCAAGGCCAGCAATATTGAAAAGTGGGAGGCTGCCTCATGGCTCCATCTTGAGGGGCTCAGAGACACAAAAGGTTTCATAGAGGGAGAAGGAGGTGCAAAAAGATGAGCCAGGGCTCAGTCATCTTTTTCTTCTCCAAAACATGACATTGGACTTTTTTGTTTTTTGTTTTTTTTTTTTTTTTGGTTTTTCGAGACAAGGTTTCTCTGTGTAGCCCTGGCTGTCCTGGACTCACTTTGTAGACCAGGCTGGCCTCAAACTCACAAAGATATGCCTGCCTCTGCCTCCTGAGTGCTGGGATTAAAGCCATGCACCACCACCGCCTGGCTGACATTGGACACTAACCTAAGGCTGTTCCTACACCTCTTTCAGACAGACATATTCACACAACAGAAGACTAAGGAAGATGTGATGACTAATAATTTTATTTATATTCTATTTATTTATTTATTTATTTATTTATTTATTTATTTATTTATTTGGTTTGGTTTTTTGAAACAAGGTCTCACTATGTAGCCCTGGCTGTCCCAGAACTCACTATGTAGACCAGGCTGGCCTTGAACTCACAGAGATCTGCCTGCTTCTGCCTCCCGAGTGTTGGGATAGAAGTCATGTGCCACCATGCCTGGCTCTGATGTAGTCATCATCATCACCAAAACTTGATTGTGGTTTGGTTACTAAGAAGCAACCTGAGGGAGAGAGGGTTTCTTGTGGCTTACAGTTTGAAGGGATACATTCCATCAAGGTTGGAAAGGCATAGTGGCAAGAGTGGGAATCCAGATGGTGACATGGCATCCACAATCAAGAAGCAAAGAACAGGGGCTGGAGAGATGGCTCAGAGGTTAAGAGCGCTGGCTGCTCTTCCTGAGGTCCTGAGTTCAATTCCCAGCACCCACATGGTGACTCATAACCATCTACATTGAGGTCTGGTGCCCTTTTCTGGCCTGCAGACATACATACATGCAGGGAGAACACTGGATACACAATAAATAGATAGATAGATAGATAGATAGATAGATAGATAGATAGATAGATAGATAGATATTTTTAAAAAGAAGAACAAGCAAAGAACAAACAGAGGCCTACTCCCAGTAAACCTCTTCTTCCAGCAAGGTTGCACTGTTGAGCAAGAACAAGGCCTGTTGCTAACTGTTGCTAAACGACACACATGTGTGGCTGAGCATCCACACAGAGCTGCCTTGACACATGCCCAGACATGCTGGGACATGCCTGGAGACTGATGACACCACATCGGATGGAGACACAAATCAATGAAGAAGAGCCACAGAAGCAGCTTGAAGCCTGGGAGTCAATGGGATGCTGGGCAGAGGGAATAAGGGGGACATTCTCTTCCTGGAATAAATGAGTCTGTTTCCACTCCTTGCCTGACTTCCGGAGTCTGTGTTGTTGACTCTGCACCACCTTGCCCCCATCCCCAAGGGTCCCAAGTTGGGGTTACCGCAACATTACACCGCCTAAAGAAAGGTTCTACAACCTTCCCACACAGTACCACCAGCTGGGAGCCAAATATTCAAATACTTAAGCCTATGAGGGACATTTTACATTCAAACCACATGTGTCTACTTGATGAGATTTACAATCACCTAGGAGACACACCTCTGGGTATTTTTAGAGAGGATTAACTGAGGTGGCTCCTGAATGTGAGAAGCAACCCCATGAGCTGGGGTCCTACATGGGAATGCACCATGACTGCTTACATCACGTGCCTACCATTTGAGGGACAGCATCCCTCAAACTATGGGTCAAGTCCTGTTGGCAACAGCCTGGTCTGAGAAAGAAATACATTCTGCACCTAAGATCATTCAGGCCATTGGCACACTGAGGACAGAAGAAAAGAATGTGCCCAACAGCCATTTCCCCCTCCCGGAAGTTGAAATGTACCCTGTTGTTTCGTTTTCTTTTTGGTTTTGTTTTTCAAGACACGGGTTCTCTGTGTAGCCTTGGCTGCCCTGAAATGCACTCTGTAGACCAGGCTGGCCTCCAACTCAGAGATCTGCTTGCCTCTGCTTCCCTAGTTCTGGGATTAAAGGAGTACACCACCACTGCCTGATTTGTGCTATTTCTTAAGACCTGAAATCTTGCTCTGTTCCTGTAAGCTTTTTCCTCCACATTTCCTTGTCCTTTTTCTGTGGTAAAACCCTTTCTTCCTTACCTTGCTTCTTCCCAGATGTTTGGTCACAGGAACAAAAAACATAATACAGAAAGTCACATGGAGCAGGTCTGATGACAATCTGGGACATGTGGCTCAAGGGCCTTGGGAACTGGTTTGTGGGAGAAATGTGGAACTAGGCCATCTTGGAGCAAGTCTGAGAGACCAAAATGCTGAGAAAACGCAGATAGTAGTGGAGGCTAGGCCCACAAAGTTTTGTTGTCAAGCTGTTGTTTTGGGGTTGTTGCTCCTTGGTTTGTATGCTTGTTTTCCTTTTCTTATATTCATTTATTTTGTTTTATGTATGAGTGTTTTGCCTTCATGTGTCTGTGTACCACATGTAGGCATGGTTCCCATGGAGGTCAGAAAAGAGCATCAGATCCCCTGGAACTGGAGCCATGGATGGTTGTGAGCTGCCATGTAGGTGCTGGGAACCAAACCTGAGTCCTCAGCAAGAGCAATGAGCCATCTCTTCAGCCCTACCAGGGTCTTTATGGAAAAGCTTGGGCTCCAGAAGTCCCCCAAAAATCTAGGCTCAAATGGGCAGTGTTGGCACACACCTTTAATCTTGGTACTCAGGAGGCAGAGGCAGGTAGATCTCTGTGAGTTCAAGGCCAGCCTGGTCTACAAAGTGAATCCAGGACAGCCAGGGCTACACAGAGAAACCCTGTGTGGAAAAACTCAAAAAAAATCAGGCCAAGGTGTGGTCTAGTTCATCACTGCCTCAATTCTCACCCTGCAAGGTGGTCCTAAAGAAGTCTATATCACTGTCATGCTTAACTGCAGGGATCTGACACAAGATGGCCACTCCTGCTCCCGGGGCAGCCTCGCCCTCATGAATGTCATTTGAAGCATGATCCACGTGGCAAGGATGCCAAGATGACTCATGATAAAAGGTGAAGGGAAACAGCATCTCTGTATTTCAGACAAAGAATAGGAGCCAGACATGAAATGAAGGCAGCAAGGCCAAGCTTCCATCATACCTTTACTTTAACTTATAGGCCAACCTAGAGAGTAGGTAGATGCTCTTTAGCAAAAGCAGTTTGTAAAGGTCTGTTTTGGTTTCTGAGGGCAGTAGACGGTCTATTTGGATTGGGTTAGGAGCCATTTGCATTACATTCTGTGTTGGCTAGTTTTAGGTAAACCTGACACAGGCTAGAGCCATCTGAGAGGAAGGAACCTCTATTGAGAAAATGTCTCCATAAGGTTTGGCTACACTGGCAAGCCTGGAGGGCATTTTCTTAATTAGTGATTGCTGGAGGAGGGCACACTCCATTCTGGAGGAGGGCACACTCCATTATGGGTCGGTCCATCCTGGGCTGGTGGTCCCGCATGCTGTAAGAAAGCAGGCTGAGTAAGCCATGATGAGCAAGCTAGTAAGTAGCACCCCTCCATGGCCTTTGTATCCGCTTCTCCTTCTGGGGTCCCACTCAGTTTGAGTTCCTGCCTTGGTTTCTCTCAGTGGACTGTGAATCTCAATATGTAAACCAAGCAAGCCCTTTCCTTCCCAAGTTGATTTTGGTCATGGTGTTTCATCACAGCCATAGTAACCCTAAGACCCATTCCATCTAAGAATCTGAACTGGATTCTACCCAGACCTTTAAATTTTGGATGAGGCTGAATTCAAAAGTAATAGATGTGAGTTGGAGAGATGGCTAAGTGGCTAAGAGTTAGTACTGATCCTGCAGAGGGCCCAAGTCCAGTTCCCAGCACCCATATCAGACAGCTGATAACCTCCTGTGCCTCCAGCTTCAGGGGCTTTGATGCCCTCTTCTGGCCTCTGCAGCTACTGCACACACATGGCATACATACTCACACAGAAATATACCTATAAATAAAAATAAAAGCAGCCAAATGGTAGCTCATGCCTTTAAGCTCAGCAATCAGGAGGCTGAGGTCTCTGAGTTCAAGGCCAGAGTTATCTACAGAGTGAGTCTCTGTCTCAAAACAAACAAACAGATAAGTATCTTTTTTTAAAATATATTATTTATTATGTATACAGTGTTCTGTCTGCATGTATGCCTGCAGACCAGAAGAGGGCACCACATCTAATTATAGATGGTTATGAGTCACCATGTGGTTGCTGGGAATTGAACTCAGGACCTCTGGAAGAACAGTCAGTGCTCTTAACCTCTGAGCCAATTCTCCAACCAAGTATCTTTTTTTTTAAGTAATACACTACTTTGGTGAAGGAAATTCCAAGAAAGCTTTAACATTCAGCTGTGGTGTGATGACTGCACTTATTCATATCTAAAATGGAAAGAATTAAAACACATGGAAAAGTGTGCAGTTTTGTAGAGGAAAAGGATGAGAGAATTTATAGTCCCCAACAAGGAGGATTAGAGTCATAAAGAAAATTCTTAAGGCTGGAGAGATTGCTCAGTGGTTAAGAGTACTGACTGCTCTTCCAGAGGACTGGGGTTCAATTCCCAGCACCCACATGGTGGCTCACAAATGTCTGTAACTACAGTTCCAGGGAACCTGACACCTCTCGGGTCATACAAACATACATGCAGGCAAAACACCAATGTACATAAAATTATTTTTTAAGAGAAAGAAAATCTTCACACTCTTCGCCCTACGAAGTGTCCTGAATGTAAAACTCCACACACTGAAGGTTCCAAGTTGATAAAATAAGAATTCATTTGAAAAGAGAGAGACTGAATATTGAAATGACATTGAAAGGGTTTCCTGCTTGCAGCAACCACCTGGACCAATGTTTTGCCAGGTTCAGCGGTCCAGGTGCACAGAGGTCACCTCAGCTGTTGGAAAGGGTGGGTAGTATCTCCACAAACTTGACACAATCTAGTGTTATCTAGGAAAGGGAAAGCTTCACTGGGGGACTGCCTGCATCAGATTGGCCTGCAGGCAAGCCTATGGGCATGTTCTTAATTAGTGATTGATGTGAGAGGGCCCAGTCTGTTGTGGGTGGTAGCAGGGCAGGTGATCCTGGGGTAAAAAAGAAGGTAGGTTGAGCATGGAGAGCAAGCCAGCAAGCAGTGTTCCTCCATGGTCTCTGTTCCAGCTCCTGCCCTGACTTCCCTCGGTGATGGAATGTGACCTGAGAGTTGTAAGCTGAAATAAACCCTTTCCTCCCCAACTTGCTTTTGGTGATGGTGCTTTATCACAGCAACAGAGACCCCAAGATCATATCTTGATCTGGCAGCAGAACTTGGCAGTATCAACCACATGGTCCTCCTGGCGTTGGAGGCATTCAGGAACACACAAATTAGCCAGGTGTGGCAGTGCACGCCTTTAATCCCAGCACTCAAGAGACAGGGGCAGGCAGATAGATCACTGTGATCTGGGGCCATCAACTTCAGGCCACTTTATTCATTGCCACAGGTTCTCTCAGTTTAACCTCAGGCTAGTGTGGCCCAGCTAGTCTAGTTATCCAGCTTCCTCTGGGATCCCCACCCCCACCTTCTGAGAACTGGGATTACACATGAGCCATCACATCCACCAAGTATCATTTGGGTTCTGCGGGGTCCAGATTCTACAGACCACACCCCCACCTCCAGCTTTTAAAATTTTTGTTTTATAGGTGCTTTAAGTTAAAGACTGAGTTCTCAAAAGAGGGTTTGGCTAGGCATGGCATTGTACACCTTTAATCCCAGCACTTGGGAGGCAGAGACAGGCATATTTCTGTGAGTTACAGGTCAGCCAAGGAGAGAGATGCCATCCCTGGACAAAAGTGGGGGGGGGGGAGCTGAACTTTTTAACAGTTTTGAAGCTGCTAAGATTATAGGGACTTTTGGAGATGAGCTAAATGTGTTTTACACTGAAGTAAACAGGAGACTTCAGGGGCCAGATGTTCTGATTTAAAGATGTGTCTGGGGCTGGAGAGATGGGTCAACAGTTAAGAGTGCTTGCTGCTCTTGCAGAGGACTAAGTTCTGTTTCCATCACCCACATTAGGTGACTCACAACCTCCTGTAACTCCAGCTCCAGGGTATCTACTCCTACACCCTCTTCTGGCCTTCCTTTCTTAAATTACTTCATGTTAGATATTTGGTCACAGCAATGAAAAACATAATTGGAAGGGAGGGAGATGCAGCCCAGTGTTTAAAACGCTTGTCCAGAATCTACCAATGAGATCCGCAGGAGTAGTATGGTGATAGACTGCTTACCTAGAATCCACCTATGTGCACACTTGCTTAGAAAGCATGAGGTACAGGCTGGAGAGGTGGTTCAAAGTTTAAGGGCACTTGCTGCTTTTTCAGAAGACCTCAGTTTTGTTTCCAAGCATGGTGTTGGGTGGCTCAAAATTTCCTGTAACTCCAGCTCTAGAGGATCTGGCACCTTCTTTTGAACTCTGTGGTCACCTGCACTCATGTGCACATGCACACACACGAACACACAATTTTTTATTAATTATTTATTCTTTTATTTCATGTACATTGGTGTTTTGCGTGAATGTATGTCTGTGTGAGAGTGTCAGATCTTGGGGTTACAGACAGTTGTGAGCTACCGTGTGGGTGCTGGGAATTGAACCTGGGTCCCCTGGAAAAGCAGTCAGTGCTCTTAACCAGCTCTCCAGCCCAGCCCCCCCCCCAACTCAAGAATAAAAATGAACACTTTCAAGATTTATTTTATGTGTATGAGTGTTTTGTCTGCATATATTTATGTGCATCATGTGTATATATGTTGCCTGCAGAAATGAGTAGAAGAGGACATCAGAGCTTCTGAAACTAGAATTACAGGCAGTTGTGAGCCACCAGGTGGATGCTGGGTACCCACCAAACCTGAGTCCTCTGCAAGATCAGCAAGTGCTCTTAACCACTGAGCTATCTCTCAAGCCTCCATAAAGCTTACTTGGAGAGAGAGGAAGAGGGAGAAAGAGAGAAAAGAAGAGAAAGAAGAAGAGAGAGAGAATATAAAGCCCTAGGCTCTATTCTCAGTATGAGAAGAAAACACTAAGGATTATTAGAAAAGGTTATGAAGGGTATCAGAAGTTCTGAGTTTAGCAAATCTCAAGATTTAAAGATTTGGCAGTTAACATCTTAAACATCCATGTTGGGCTCCCCTTCAGTCAAGGGATTAGTGAGGAGCAATAACTTTACAGGACTCTGCCAAAAACACTCCCCAACACAGCTGCCCTGTTACACTAGGAGTGAAATGAAGAGTAAGGGCAGCCAGAGGACAGAGAGGTGTTGAGAAAAAGGGAGACAGGGATGCCTATGGAGAAGGGAGACATAGACACTCTAAAACATAGGCAAAAATATGAGAAGGACCAAAATGAGATGGTGTGGTGGTTTGAATGAGATGTCCCCATAGTCTCAAGTATCTGAGCACTTGGTTCCTCCAATGGTGGTGGTGTTGGATAGAGTTTACAAGGTGTGGGTGAAACCGTACTTTTTAATTATTAAACATTTATTAATAACTATATTCACTTATAAAAAATACACTTACTAGCCGGGCGGTGGTGGCGCACGCCTTTAATCCCAGCACTTGGGAGGCAAAGGCAGGCGGATCTTTGTGAGTTCGAGGCCAGCCTGGTCTACAAAGCGAGTCCAGGAGAGCCAGAGATATTCAGAGAAACCCTGTCTCGAAAAACCAAAAAAAAAAAAAAAAAATACACTTACTTAACTACTATTCCTATAAATTCCTACAACCCCTATGAATTCCTACAACCCTTAAGACCTAACCACTAAACCTATTGATAACTCTTACAACTATTTTCATAAGGATACAGTCTCTGGGGCAGGACCACAGTCATCAGGAATACAGTCTCTGGGGTAGACCCTTTAATGCACTTAGCAGTCCTTTTTCTGGAATATCTCAGATGCAGGTTCATCAGGGTAAATTGGCTGTCGAAGTCTCACCTTAAATAAGGCTTGAGGCTTTCTTCTCTCGGGGAGACCTCAGCCATCTGTAGGCCAACTTATTTCCTTCATATCAGCAACTCTGCCGCTCTGCCTCAGTCTTTAACGCTGGCCACAGTTCCGTTCAGGCCACTGTACAGACAGGTCAAAACCCTCTAAGCAAAAGCTGAGCCACAGGGTTTAGTCCTTGGCCTTTTGCTGTCTTGCTGAGGCTTTATCTGCTCACCAGCTTCTTTCTGCCTCAGGGAGATCTGGTCATCAGTTCACCAGCACTTTCTCCATCAGAGGATACAAACTACTCGTTGTCCTTTTTAGCGTAGCTAACATCGGCTCTCTAGCATGGAGCCCCTAGCATGCCCTCTCTGGGCTCATCCACTTGTCCTTAAATAGGATCGCTCCTTGTTCCACCTGCTTCAGCTTAATTTGGGCTCTGCCCACTTAGCAGCTGAAAACAATGCCAGGTCATAAAGTCTTTCCTTGTTTCACCTGGCTTCAACCTTGTTTTTCAGTCTAAAGAAACACCCCTCTTTTCACGTGACTTCATCCATAAGTTGATAAGCTAATTGCTCACAGCAAAATTGATCTTCATGCCCCGGATTAAGAGACTGTATGAGAAACCTAGATATTTACTAAATCTAATTTATATTAATCTAACTCCCTACATGTGGGCCTTTCGAGAGTAAGTATGTCATTGGGGGTGGGCTCTGAGAGTTCAAAGACTGGCAGCAGTCCCAGTGTGCTATCTAATTCCTGCTTGCAGTTCAAGATGTGAGCCCTCAGCTTCTGCTCCAGATGCCATGTCCCCTGCTTGCTGCCATGCCTCCCTGAGGAGATGAATTCTTATCAGTTTGGAACCCTAAACATAAATAAATCCTTTTGCCATGGTGTTTTATCACAGCAATGGAAAAGTAACTGATACACATGGAAACTTGAGAGGAAAAGAAAAGGGATACAAGTGGTCTGATGATGCAGCGTTCTGTTATGTACTCTAAATGTTAATTAACCTGCTCCCAGAAGCCGGTGTTACCTTGCTTGCTAATCATTGTCTCTGATTGGCTTTAATAAAATGCCAAGGCTTGTGATTGGGCAGAGAGAGAGGTAGGCAGGGCAAAGCTTGGCAGGCTTTGGGGCAGAGAGGTTGATGGGAGGAAGAAGTGAAGAGGAGGAAGGGCTAGATAGAAGAACATCATTCCACATGGCCTGGAATGATAAAAGGAGGGAAATGATGGGGTGGTGTTAAGCATTCTAAATGTTAATTCGTCCTGCTTGCTGTCTGTTACTTACTTTGACTCTGATTAGTTACATAAATGCTGAGACCTGGAGATTGGGCAAAGACAGAGGTAGGCAGGATGAAGGTTCACGGGCTTTTTGAGAGAGAGAGAGAGAGCATCTTGGGAAGAAGCTTGCTGGGAAAAAAGCCAGGAGCAAACAAGGAGGACACGCCTTGGGGTAGATTAAAGAAGATCCTTCCACGTGGCCTGGAACATAGGCATAGTGTGTGGAGAATAATAAATAGTCCAAAGGGAAGTATGTATATAAGGAGTCATATTTGGGTAATAAAATTATGAACTAGCTTAGATAGGCTAGGATTGCACAACTCAAGCCTAGGCTTGTTAAAATTCATCTGGTGTCTGTGTGTATTCCTTTATAATGGCAGGTTAAGGATTAACACCACCAAATCAATTAAAGATAATATAAGTACTGGTTAAATAGTTTAATTAGCCAATTTTTTTTTCTACACTGGAACATCAGCATAGTGTGGAGAATAACAGCCCAAGGGGACATATGTTGGGGTTTTATTTGGGGATAGAATTAAAAGCTAGTCAAGATAAACTAAGATTGCACAATCCAGGCTAAGGCTTGTTAAAATCCATCAGATGTCTCAGTGTGATCATTTGTAATGGTGGGTTAAAGATTAACACCACCAACCCATTAACAATAATATAAATACTGGAAATAATTAATTATTTCAACAATCTGAAGCAGAGAAATAAGTGTGAGTTAGAATCACAGAAAACAAGAGACTTACTTTGCATTGAGCACTGTTCAGATGCTTGCTGTGCTGTGGTGGTGCACACCTTTGATCTCAGCACTCAGGAGGCAGAGGCAGGTGGATCTCTGAGTTTGAGGCCAGCTTGGTCTACAGAGTGGGTTCCAGGACAACACAGAGAAACCCTGTCTCAAACCACCTCTCCTTTCCCCTCAAAAAAGGTCAAGACTGGGTCTAGGAAGATGGGTCAGTCTATAAACTTGCTGTGCAGCCATGAGGACACGAATCCCATCCCCAATGCCCATGTAAAAGCTAGGCACTGTGACATGTCCCTATAATCCCAGTGCTGACACTACAGAGACAGATGAGCCCTAGGGCTTGCTGCCCAACCAGTCTAGCTGACTCTGGAAGGTTCAGTGAGAGACTATGTCTCAAAAAGTTAGGTGGAAAGCAATTGAAGACACTCAGAATCAGCCTCCAGTTTCCACTCATGAACACACATGAACACAAACAAAGCTTTTTTAATTGATTGGGGAAATCTCTACTTTTGAAGGGGTAGGAGTTCACAAGACCCTGCCCCTCCCTGAGGATCTACAGGTAATTAATGGTCAATGGGAGAGGAAGAGACAATGTCTTCAGTGGTGTGGCCACTGGTAAAGTGTCTGTGCTTCTGTAAGGCACCCTAACTAAACTCATTGATTGACCCCCTCCCCCCAAAAAAAGACAAGAAAGCATAAGGACTAACTAGGAAACGGAAAGGGATCAGAACAGTTGAGGGATGGACAAAAGAGGGCTAAGGGATGGAAGACTATGATCAAAATATATTTTCTATATATATATCTAATGTATGTATGAAAATGTCATAATGAAACCTGTTAATATGTACAACATATGCTAGTGAGAACTTGATTAAAAAGAGAAATTAGGATGATTTCAAGGAGAAAACGGGGTTAAAAAAAGTAAATCCTGGGCTTGGAAAGCTGGCATTTCAGGGTACAGCCCAACCCAATGAAAAGAGGGACCAGGAGTTGCAAAGACACCCAGACTCTGATGTAGAGGACGCACCAGTCTGACCCATGGGCTGGACAGGAAGAACATCTCATCCGCCAGTGTAGTTAGACCCTCTGTGTAACGGTGTTGCCCCTCAACCCTGTCTTTATGATGGGTAGGAAAGGAGGATGCTGCAGAGTCAAAGACCTGACAGATAGTGAGGCTGAGACTGAAAGGCTGCGGATGCTGCTGAGTTAGTGGAGTCCTTGCCTAGCCTGCACAGACCCCGGGACTCTATTACTCAGCACTGTATACAAAGCTGTGGTGGCACATGTCTGTGAGCCCAGCACTCAGGAGATGGAGGAGGAAGGAACAGGAGTTTGAAGTCACCCTTGTCTGTAAAAGGAGTTGCAGACCAGCCTGGGATACCTGAGACACTGTCTTAAAAGGGGAGGGGAGGGGGTGCTGGAGAGATGGTTCAGTAGTTGTGTAAGAACAAGAGCACTTGTTCTTATAGAGGACTCAGGTTCATCCCAGCCTTCACATGGCAGCTTACAACGGCCCATAACTACAATTCCACGGATACGATGCCCTCTCCCGACCGACTGCCCCGGCACCAGGCACACACATGGTTCCCAGGTATACATGAAAGCAAAACACTGGCGAGCTGGAGACTTGCAGAGAGGGAAAGAGGCATGTTGGGGAGGGAGTGAAGGAGAAGAATAATTACGGCAGAGGCTGGTGGAGAGATAAGCAGGTAGAGAGAGCAGAGGAACAGAGGATTTTGCAGGGAGACTGAGAAATGAAACAAAGACAGGGACACTGAGACATTCCCAGAAGCAGCATCAGCCCCAGCCTCCTTCAGGGCCCCCTACCTTACCCCCAAGTCTGGGCTCCCTGCCAGGCAGGAAAACAGGATCCAACAGGCAAAGGAGGGGCAGGAAGGTGGACTACATTCCTGAACAGCCTGTCCTTAAGAAATGACAGGCCCCTCCCAGGAGATGCTGCAGGCCTGAGTGGACCCCTCTAGCTTGTCCCCCTCCAGCAAGGAGGGTAATGAGGAAATACCTCTGCTATCTTTACCTGATCCCACATAGGGGGGGCCCTCCTGAGGACTCTGGACACTTGGTGGTGCAGTGACAGTCTTGGCAGGGCATGACAACCAGAGCTTGGGGATAGACCCGGCCCGAGTTCTGGGGCAAGGTGTAAGCAGAGACGCAAGTGAGAAGGCATTCCTGAAGTTACTGGCTGGTGGGCACCAGGGGCCTAGGGAATAGCAGCAAGCATTGGGGGTAGGCAGGTACAGAATAGACAGCATGCAGGCTTCTAGGGGCAATGGAAAGAGCCAGACAGGCGTGATGGGTGGGGGTACTTTTTAGCTTTGTAAGACGGGGTTTCTCTGTGTAACGGCCCTGGCTGTCCTGGAACTCACTCAGTAGACCAGGCTGACCTTGAACTCACAGAGATCCCCTCTGCCTCTGCCTCCTGGGTTTGGGATTAAATGTGTGCACTACCACTGCCTGACAAGACCCAGTCTTTTTAAGGGGGAGTGGAGAGAGTGGCTTGGTGGTTAAGACCACTGACTGCTCTTCCAGAGGACCCGGATTCAATTCCTAACACCCACATTGCCACTCACTGTCATTTGTAACACCAGTTCCAGTGGATCTGATGCCCTCCTCTGGCCTCCCTGAGCACAAGGAACACATGTGGTGCCCAGTCATACAGGTATGTAAAGCACCCATACATTAAGATTAACATAAAAGTTACTTATAAAACATGAAGGAGAGCAACAGAAGTGAACAAGTCCCAGGTGTGAGTCTCTAGGAAGGACAGGTACAGAGCAGGGGTGAGCCAGGCTGGTGATGTCAGGTGTCTACTTATGAATCAGGAGTGTAACACCTGTTTGGCCTTTGAGGGTATGGTTGAGAAATGACTCGGGGGGACTGAGAACACCCAGGCCTACAGGTACAGGGGGCTCGGGAGGATGCACCTGTCTGAGTATCTATATGAAAATGGCAGGCTGAAGCAAATACAGAGAGAGAGAGAGAGAGAAGAGAGAGAGAGAGAGAGAGAGAGAGAGAGAGAGAGAGAAAGGAAGAAGGAGGAGGAAGGGAGGGAAGGGAAGGGAGAGCCTGGGGGAGAATAGACGTGAGGAAAGCTGGAGGTATTCCTGGGGACAGGGTGGGGACGTGGAGTTAGGCATTCAAGGAACAGAGAAGCCCCAGACTCTTGGGCCTCCCACACTTGTCGCCGCCCTGCTACTCTTTCCCCCTTAAAATTCCCTGCAAATTAAACCACTGCCTCAGTCACGATGGCCACCTGTGTGGTCGCGCTGCTGCTGTTTCTAATGCTTCTAATGCTGTACTGGGGCTGGGTAGTCTCCAGAGCTCACTTGCACAAAAGCTCACCCCAGCGCCCCCTCCCGCCCGGGCCTGCGCCACTCCCGTTGCTGGGGAACTGGCTGCAGCTACAGTCTGGACATTTGGACCGTGTGCTCATGGAGGTAGCTCCTCTTGTGGGTTGGGAGAGCAGAACTCTGGATTTGTAAAGGTGCTATTGTGACCGTAAGAGGGGATGGGGATAGAAACCTTGATTCACTGAAAGGAAACAGCTGAGATGATTGAGTCTGGACTCCTGTGTCCGAGGGAGGAGGGTGGGAGTCTGGACTCCTGTATCTGAGGGAAGAGGGCTAGGATCTGGACCCGTTTCTGAGAGCTGGGGCCTAGACTCCGGGGTCTGAAAGAGGAGAAGGGACTTAGAGCCCCTGCCCCTTTGGATTGAGGGGCTGAGACGCACCACTTCCCATAGTTCTCCAGCCGTTGGGGCCCAGTGTTCACCGTGTGGCTGTGCCGGCGCCCTGCAGTGGTGTTGTGCAGCTATGCAGCACTGCGGGATGCATTAGTACTGCAGGCAGATGCATTCACCGGCCACGGGGCCATGGCTGTCTTCGAACGCTTCACCCACGGAAACGGGGAGGCCCAGGGTGGGTGCAAGTGAGTACTAGACCAACCAATTTGGTCTAAGGACCCGTGGAGCCGTGCAAAGTAGGCGGGGCCTAGTGGAGGATGCCGATATGAGAGTGAACCATTAGGCCTGGGATCCAATCGAGATTCACAATGCAACCTAAAGGGGCCTAAGTTTCTAAGCCCTAGCAAGCAAGCCTAGTCAGGGATCAAACGGGAAAAGGTGAGGTCAGGTTATGTGGACTTAGCTGAGGTGGCTGGCACGTGGTCTGGGGAAAGAGCAAAGCAATTAAGAAGTCGTCCTGAGAGGAGCAAGCGTCTAGACCCGGAGTGGTCAACTCGCAGTTTTGGTTCCCACTGTAAGGTATCGTGTTTTCTAATGGGCCGCGTTGGCGCACGATGCGCAACTTTGCACTTGGAGTGCTAAGGGAGCTTGGTGTGGGTACGAGGACCATCGAGATCGCATCCTGGAGCAGGCAGTATGTGCGCTGGACGAATTTCAAGCCACCATGGGAGCGGCCTGGCAAGGAAAGCAGAAGTACCTGGTTTGCCCGATGAAGGATGGACTGCCAAAACACTTCGGGTGCAATGCAGATCCCAGGGAGCGAGACGGAGGAGGGACCACAGCTTCTGTGTGAAGTTGTCAAACCATCTTATTCAGAAGTTTGAGGGTGAGGGTCTCCTCTGCAGATCTTACTGGCTTCCCTCTCGCTTTTAGGGGACCAGTTTTATGACAGAGTTGCTCTCACCCTACCCTACCGGGAGCTCCACTTGACCCCACCCCGACTCCCACCCCCACCCCCGGCAGCTATTGGATAACGCCGTATCCAATGTAATTTGTTCTGTGGTCTTCGGAAAGCGCTCTAAGTATGGGGACCAAAAGTTCCTGAGGCTCCTGGACCTCTTCGGTGACAATTTCTGTATCATGAGTTCCCGATGGGGTGAGGTAAGAGGATGGGCTCCAATTTCTCCCCTTTTAGGCACAGCCTTGTGCTAAGACCCAGGGGCACAGACCTACCTACAATAGCTATAGATTTAACGACAAAGTTCTACAACCCACAAAGTCCTGATTTAATCTCCCCACTGGGAAACCACAGCCTTGCCCAAGGCCCCATTGAGACTATTTCAGCGGGGTGTGGTGGCACATGCCTTTAGATTCCAGCACTGGGAAGGCAGAGGCAGGAGGATCTCCAATTTGAGACCAGGCTGGCCTACATATCAAGTTCCAGATTAGCCAAAGCTACACAGTGAGATCATCTTAAAGAAAAGAACCCCGTCCTCCAAGATGTACAATATGTTCCCATCCTTCACGGACTGGACCTCTGGCCCCCACCACCGAATCTTCAAAAACTTCCAAGAGCTCCAACTCTTCATCTCTGAGACAATTCAGTGGCACCGGCAGTCACAACAGACAGGAGAACCCCGTGACTTCATCGATTGTTTCCTCGACCAAATGGATAAAGTCCCTGCTGCCCTCAATCCTACCCATCTCGCCAATCAGCAGGCATTAGAGCGCCTCCCTCCATCCCCAGGAACAACAGCAGGACCTGGAAAGCCATTTCCAGGATGAGACATTGCTGATGACTACTCACAATCTTTTCTTTGGTGGCACTGAGACCACAAGCACCACTTTGCGTTATGGGCTCATTATGCTCAAGTACCCTGAGGTGGCAGGTTTGGGAACTGGGGGCCCACCTCACCCCCACGAACCTGAGAGGGTGGCTGGGACCGGTTCTCAGCAGAGCACCTCACAGCCAAGGTGCAGGAGGAGCTGGACACCACTGTGGATCAGACCCATGTCCCTAGGCTGGAAGACCGTGCCGCCTGCCCTACACCAATGTGGTGCTGCATGAGACCCAGCGCTACCACTGGGGCTGCCTCGAGCCCTCACCAGAGATTACACCTCAGGAAGCATTTCCTGCACAAGGTACACAGGGAGCCTGGGAATTCTGCACTGGGAGAAAGGGATGTAAGTGTCCATTTAGAGATTGGGTTCAGTGAGGGCTGACAGAATCAGTGGGCGGGGGCTCCCCTCCCAGGCTCTTAGTATATCACCTTAGGGTCTGGAGTGTAGCTGTGAGAACACGTGCCCAGCACCTGCAAGGCCCTGGGTCAGGTGTCAAGCACAACAGAAAGGGTCTGGGGGAGGTGCTCACACGCAGTCTGTGGAACCCTGTGTGTACTCCCCAGGGCACATTTGTGATTCCGCTGCTTGTGTCCACACACCGGGATCCCAACCAATTCAAGGACCCTGACCATTTCAATCCCACCAATTTCTTGGATGCCCAGAGCGAGTTCCAGAACTACGATGCCTTCATGCCCTTTGCCCAGGTCTGGGCCAGGAGGGACAGGACCGAGTGGCTAGCACTGGGGGACTGACAGGAGGTACTCGCTCATCCCACACCCATATCCACAGGAAAAGGGATGTGCCTGGGTACCGGCCTGGCCCGCTCTGAGATCCCTCCTCCTCACTGCTATCCTGCAGAAGTTCTCCCTGCTTCCCGTGGGAAGTCCTGCCAACATCAACCTTACTCCACAATGCACTGGTCTGGGCAGCATGACCCCGTCCTTCCAGCTCCGCCTGGTGGCCCGCTGAGGTTGGGCTCCACCAGTCTGATCTCAGTGGCCTTAACTGCCCTAACTGTGTAAATCTCTTTACAGAGACAAATACAAGTGTGTGCAGCTAGCTCTGAGGTAAACTTTTATTTCTTGGCTGGCAGGACCTCCACACCCACGTTCCTCAGGCACCTTACTCTCCTGAGCAGTGGCAGCCCAGTTAATAAAGTGCCACAGCCAAAGGGGTTGGGGAGTCACTTCACATTCCCGCTGGAGGAGTGGGGAGAGCGGGGTGAGTGTGCCCCTCCCCAACAACCTTTGCCAGCAAGAGGCTGTGACTCACCGCAACCCCAAATCCTGCCTCCTCTCAGACATGGCAGGATATAGGCCACCAGTCATACTGACCACTGCCTAGGCCACGACCCAGCCCCGCTCACAGGGCAGCAGAGGCCTTTCCTTGTTGCTCCTCAGGTGACACTGAGCGCCCTCCACACCACACAGTACAGAGGCAAGCCAGAAGCAGCAGCAGTGGCAGGGAAGGAGCGGGCACTGAGGCTGGGCAGCTGCTGCTGGGCCTGGGGCTCCCCTCAAGGCAGCGAGCGGGCTGCTGCTCCATGCAGCTCTGGGGCTGGCCATTAGGTGGGTGTAGTTGGCTGTGATACAGGTACTTGGACACCTTTCTGTCCTGATGCTGAGGATGAGAGGAAGACAAGAAATTGTGAATCACTAGGAGGGGACAAAGAAACCAAAAGAAACCTGAAAGATGGAAAAACCTTTAAGAAAAAATGGGACTCAGGCTGGATACCAGGAAAGTAGGCAAGAATTGGGCTGTGGGTGTAGCAAAGGCCCTGGGTACCACCAGATTTTTAAAAAGGCTAAGGACCTGGCAGCACACAGAGGGACTAGGAAGGACAAAGGAAGAAAGCAGGTACCTAGCTGATACTTGTCTCTGGCTGCTGCCCGTTCCTTGGCATCAAAATACCAGACAGTGATGGCGTACCTGGGAAATTGGGCAGTCAAAATCAGTTTCCTGCAGTTCTAGTTGCCACCTCTAGTGACACATCCACCCTTGTAGGTCCCTTGATTCTGGTTCCCACTTAGGCCCTCTTAGCATCTCACCTCTCCCCTGTCAATTCTGGGGGGTTGGGGGAAAGTCTAACAAATTTTTGGCACAAGGAAAGCAGTTGGGCACATCCCTGAAGTACATGTCATACCTGGTGGCATAGGCTGGCTTCACCTCATGTGGATTCCGTCGGTCAGACCAGAAAATGAGCAACCGGTCAAAGAGTGGCTCGATGTTGGCTACCACTGGCCGACCCTCAGGGAATATCTGCAGCAGCCCGCCATGCACCTGGGGGCAGGCCAGATGAGGCTACTGGTGAAGCCAGGAGCCTTGTACTGCACCCATCTGCCCACCAGGGGGCGCAGCACTACCACACATCACTCCCTCCCACCCCTCAGGCACTTAAAATGAATGACAGCCCAGAGTCTACATTGCCATGGAGATGGGCAGGAAGCTACTAAAGACAGGAAAAGGGGGAGAGTGTACAAGTCTGGGTGGGGCTAAGCAGAGGACACCATTCCCGGAAAACAGGGAGGGCCCACAGTCAGCTGAAGAGGAGCCTGCAGATCTCACTGCCCTGTAAGCTGAGAGAAGTGCATGTGGACATCTGCCATGCTGACAGAACCCCAGCTGGAACACAAGCATACCGTCCCCACCCCCACATACTACCTTAACATCCCAGTTCTGATTCAGGTAATAGATACAGGTGATGCAGCGCCCATCGCCGTGGGGATTGTCAACATGCCTCACGTACCCAAGCCCATTGCCTGGGTAACACGCCACCATGGCCTGGTAGAAATGGAGAAAGGCGGTTTACTGAGTGAGAGCAGGCAGGGGCACCTTGAGGAAGCAAGTTCACCATTCCTGCCCCCGTCTGTCCTTTATTATGTTAGGTTATGGGAGCTCCAGACCTTTTCCCTAATTCAGCTACATTCCATCCTCAAGTTCACCTGAAACCTAAGCTCTTTGGCCTCAACAACCCATTCTCCCACCTCCATCCCCAACCGGAGGGACTAGATGTACAAATGATGGTTTGTGGTTTTTTTTTTTTTGTTTTTCGAGACAGGGTTTCTCTGAATATCTCTGGCTGTCCTGGACTCGCTTTGTAGACCAGGCTGGCCTCGAACTCACAAAGATCCGCCTGCCTCTGCCTCCCAAGTGCTGGGATTAAAGGTGTGCGCCACCACCGCCCGGCAGGTTTGTGTTTTTTAAAAAGAGATCCTAGTCCCAGCCAGGTGTAAGGGTGCATAGTGGACATCTGTGATCCCAGCACTTAGCAGGTGGAAGGAAGCAGGCGAAACACAGGCTCAAGGCCAGCTTCAACTACTCAGTGAGAGAGCTCAGAATCTCTAAATGAGTTTTGAGATACGGAAGCTGCAGCCTGTCTCTCGGTTTGAAGAAGGTACAGCTTGGATTTTTCTCAAGGTTCCCTCAGGTGATTCTAATGTGAAGTCATGCTGACTTGACTGCACTTGACTACAGAGACTCCAGCTACAAAATCTGTCCCATACACACGGGACCAGAACCTGTCCTAGAATTCCAGCTCCAAGCTGCACACTGCTTGCAGCCCCAGTGCCACAGCAAGCCTCAACTATAGCACCTTCCATCCTCTCAACATGATGTTCCCAACATCCCAAAGGCAGACATCCACTGGACTTGGTCTCTGTGGGCATGGGATCTGACTAGAAGTTTCAGATTTCCCTGCCTCTCAACCAAAGCAGCCAGGGCCCAAAGATATGTTACCAATGAGCTAACAGGACAAGGCCCAGCCACCACTCAGGCCCCATCCACAGGGTTAACACTCAGTGCAGCCAAATGAGCTGTAGCACCAGGGGGGTAAGTTAAGTTCCCCACTTTGGGTAAAAACACTTCACAGGATGTTGTAAGAACTGAACTAGATTATGAACCTCTGCAAAGACACAGTGCCTGCTGCCACAGGACAGAGAACTAAAGGACAAGATGAAATGCTAGTTAAAGGAAAAAAGAGTCTCTGTGCAGCCCACTGGGAGAGGTCACAGAAAGCAAAATGGAGTAGTTAGCATGAGAACCCTCTGGCTTTTGCCCAGTCGGCAACCATCTATCCTGAGCCTGCCACCCAGGTACCACTCTGCAAGCTGGGGCTCCTCAACAATGCTCAGCTATACTTTTGGGTCCAGCCTAGCCCAGCAAGACAAGTGTAGAAAAACACTCATGATCAGACACAGCAATGTCTGCTGCCACAACAGAAGGCTTACCCAGCACTCCATGAAGGTCAGGCGGATTCAGCCCTACACCCTCCTCCCAAGACTCTTCTCAACATATTAAACCCACCCACCTCATTGTGGATGCCAAAGTCCTCTCTGCATCCCATCTGTAACACCTGATCCAGCACAGACCCTACCTTAGGAAAGAGATCATCTAAGGCTACACGGCAATAGTGAGTTTCAGTACCAGGGTACAGCAGGTGAGATGGCCCCCAGGGAAAACCCTGGCCTCTAAGCTCAGGAGGGCAAGTCTTCTCTGCATGGCTCCTGAAGATGGGATGGCACTCTAAGCAACCACTCACTGGGAGGAAAGAATGTGGCTATGGCCCTGATGGCTGGAAATTGGTGAGTCACTGATCACAGATGGGCAAAGGCCTCCTGAGCAGGAATCCATTCAGGGCTCAAGCCAGTTTTGCATGAGGATGGGGACAACTGGCAGTGTTGTACTCCCTCCCATCAATCACCACACAGCACCACACACCCAGAAAAGTACAATTTCCCACCACAGGCACCAAGACTACCAACCTGCAGGCCCTGACCCTCCCTCTGCTCTATGGCTGAACATACCTACCTCCTTCCCACCTCAAAGCCTCCATCCTGCCTGTACTACAAGTCCCAACCTTAGCAAAACTGATGCCATGTTAGGGGCACCATTCTGACCTTAAGAACCAGCACATAGGCAACACCTGCCAGAAAGGGAAAAAAGATGCAGTCCACAGTTCCAGGAAAGTCCCTAAATGTACTAACTTTGCTCTTTAGTTCTGGCTTCTGTAGTTCTGCTTCTCACAAACTGAAGCTTGCCAACCAGGATATGCTTTTGGTGTGTGAAATACAAAGAGCTGTAAGCCTCAGGGGCTGCATGATCTGGGCAAGTTCCCCATGCAGCTGCCAGCCAGCAATAAAGACTTTCTTTTTGGTTATAAGAGTGTCCATGTGGTGGCCTCTGGTGGGCTAATCTCACAACACTACTGCTCAGGATTCAAGCATCTAGAAGCCCTGGGCCAAGCCAGAGTACCCAGGGCGCTACCTGAGACAGATTATTGAAGTGCTACTCTGAACCTCGCCCCCTTGAGGAAAAGCTTCAACCACAGGGACAGCAGTAGAGTGTGACAAAGGAACTTACTCTCCACCCTTCTCCCCTCAAAAGCAAGGAGAAGGCTTCACTCCAGGGTGCTGGAGCTGCTGCTACTGGTATTAGTGTGCCAAGGACACTGCCATACACATCATATCAGAAGCCAGTGACTCACCCAGACAGCAGAACCTGCCTCCAAGCGGCTCTTAAAGGGTAAAACCAAACAAGCTGGGCCCTCCCTGAGGTCCCCTCTGCTCATTCTTGATGGGAAGAGCATCGAGTTGCTGTGTAGAATGACTGGGCTGGCTCCCTTTCCTCAGCCTGACCTGTTCTTACTCCCCATGGATAAGGGCACTTAGAAGAACCTGACGCTTCCCCCTCCCCAATCCTAGCTATGTCCTATCACAAACCACATGCAGATGGAAGGTGACACTGGAGATAAAGCAACCTATTCCTTCAACCCTCTTCCCAAATTGCTCCAGTAGCCAGGCTTTGCGATCCTCTGAGGCTACACAGCTATGTCCCACTCCCTGGGCACTCCGCTCTCCTGGTCTCCCCATTGACTTCCCTTCTGCAAAGAGCGTGGATACCAGGTTACAGCTGCTGAGCCAGGGAGCAACAATGATCCAGCCTGCACAGAAGCCAAGCCCAGGGAGGGGCCAGCTCTGCCTCTTCAGCTATCGAGTAACGAACGGGAGGGAGAGGCAAGTAGGACAAGTTCCAGCTGGGGTGGGGAGGAAATAGGCCTAGGCCCTGGGGGGAACCCTGGTCCCCAAGCCAGTTTCAGCCAGAAAAGAAAGCTGTGCTGAGGCATAACCCAAGATAGGACTAGAGATGAGAGGGGACCATTGGGAGTAGAACATCCTGCTCAGAGCAGAACACAGCCTACAATATCACCAGCCAGGAACCACAGTTGGCCAGCAACAGGTACTCTCAACAAACTGTATCCAAATGACACCAAGCCTCAGACTTATACATTCCTTCGTGAAGAGATGGATATGTCAACAGACCAGAAAGGCCATGGAGGTCACTGTCTAGTCAGGGCTCCTGACCCTGGTTCTTGAAGCTGGAGGCTTACGAGGCCCTGACAATTGCCCACAAACTCCAACCAAATATGCACCTTTCCTGAGGAGGTCTGTGGCTTTTGGCAAATTTATCTTAAAAGCCTTGACTCCAAAAACATTAAGAACTAATGTTCTGAAGCAAGAAGAAGGAATGGAGAAGAAAAATATAAAGTGGAGGGTCAAGGAAAGAGATCAGAGAAAAGCAGGCAAAAGGTGACAAACAGTCAGAGGATGAAGAACAGGGACTAGGGCAAGGAGGAGTGGGAAAGATGTGGACAAGTGCTTTACGTGGCCCAGCACACTGTCACTCAGTGTCACCTACAGGAAGCTGCTCTTGATGCAGATGCCAAGAGTAGGCTCACAGGCCAGAATGGAGGCCAGGCCAGATGCTCAACTAGACAGGCACACCCCCCATCCTCAGCCTAGGCTACCTCAACACTGCCACCCTGTCCTTTGCCTTCTGGTTCTGCCATCTGCATGCCAGCAGACAGGAACAGGCAGCAGCCTGTCAACTTTAAGTACCCTTGGTCTAAGGCAGGTTAAGACAGTCAGTGGCTCTTGGTCTTCTTCCAAGAACAAGGATCACTGCCACCCCAGGCTGAACTTCTATTTCAGGTACAAAAATCAAAGTCTAGTGGGAGGAAGAGAGAGACCTGAGTCCCCACAGTCCAACTGTAGCCCCTTCTGGTGGAGCTGCCTATCTCCTGTACATAACCCCAGAAGCTTGCCTCCAAACCCACATGCCAAAGCATTAGGTACTCACCAAAAAAGTGCCTTACCTTGGTGCGCCCATTGATGACATAGCTGCCCAGACGCCCCGCACAGTGGCGAATTACTGCATCCACATGAGCCATGAGGGCACCAATGCTCCGGCAGCCTGGCTCGTGGCCTTCTACCCAAACAATCTGGTCCCCACGAATGCTGCGTGGTGGGATGGCCCGTTGGCTCACTAGTTGCCCATCACGCAGACGCCCGCCCCACTTCAGGGCTTCCACCTCAGCCAGCACACGGGCACCCAGTGTTGTCCCCAAGAAGTTGTCCTTGACGCAGATACCATAGTACCGCATGCAAGGCACAATATAGTCCAGGGCCAGCCGCTCAGGTGCAGAGGGCTGGGCTTCCTCCCTCAGCCTAGCACTTGCCTGGCCACTGCTACCAGTAGAAGTGCTTCTGCTGCTGCTGCCACCACCGCTGTCACAGCCCACACCACTTTCCCCCTTGGCCTCCTGGTTCTCTTGCCTGGCCCACGGTCGCTTGCTGGGTGAAGGGGCATCCCCACCATCCTTGGCCCACTTCCGTTTGGGGGCCTCAGGCCGGGCACCCTGGGCCGCCAGTCGCTGGCACTCCTTGGTGACCAGTGCAGCAGCGCCTTCACTCTGCAGTGGCCAGAGCTCACCACCGTCCTGCCCACCAAAGCCCTCCCGCAGGGGACTGGCAGTGGTAGTGGTAGCGGTAGCTGTGGTTCTGGGGGTCCCACTGCCAGCTGAGGCCTCACCAGATGCCCCTGGACGGTGGTGGTAAGAGGGTAGCAGAGGGCAGGGCAGGTAACTCTCCACCCCCATTCTGGTTCGGTTAGGCTCCAAGGACTCTGAAAGAGACCCTGGCAACTGAGGGAGAGCCTGACTCAAGGCCTGTGGCTGGCACGGGCTGTCCATGGTAGCAGTGTCTTCATCCCCGGGGCATGGAGGGCACGGCCCGTGCCCATGGTGCCACCCTCCTCCGCCTCCTCCTCCTCCACTTGATGCAGCTGAGGGCCACTGGGCCTGGTGTGGGGCAGGATGAGGCAGGGCAGGCAGCAGGGGCTCCTCTAGTGCCCTGGGGGTGCTTGCTGGTCCCCAAGTCCACAGTTGTCCCTAGCAGCTTGAGAAGGGACTGACGGGGGTGGCTGGAAGAGAGAAAAGGAAGAACTTAAGAGGAGTCAAGAGACAAGCAGGTGAAAAGGGGTAAGTAGATGACAGAGAAGGCTACCACAAACACAAAAACACACACACTGAGACAAGATGGGGCACAGAACTTGGGAATTTGAGAGGGAATGGCTGGCAGAGTAAAAGAGTTTCAGAAAGCACAGAGAACGTAGATGGATGACCCAGAGGAAGGCAACAGGGAGCCAGAGATCTGAGGAAGATCAACGGTTAGAGGTGGGAATAAGAACCCTGCCTGAGGGTTCTATAGAGGCTCAGACATATGAGGAGAGAGGATGGCACAGAAAACGGGAATGAGGAATCTAGGGGAAAGTCAGGGTTGTGGGGAGCCAGCGGGCAATGCCACCGCGCAACATTCGCCAGGCAACAGATCGCCTGGGTGGAAGGCCACGAGCTAGGGCAGGCGGGGAACACCAGGAGTCCAAGGGACAAAGAGAACAGGGAGAAAAACAAGACGGCAGGGGAGCGGGAGGGCCGGTGGTGTCGACCTGGGCCCTACGGGAGGAAGCCTGCTGGGGCCCGACACACACCCAGACGGAAGGGAGGTCCTGCTAGACAGACGTACTGACGGAAGGGAGCCTGGGAGGAGGGTCCGACCCGACTGCCTCCCTCCCAACCCCCTCAGCCGCGACCCCTGGGCCGCCGGACGCCACGGGCGGCTGAGGCGGGGCCGTGTCGGCCCGGCCCGGCCCCTTCCCTCAGTGGCTGCCGCGCGCTACCGCCGCCCCCGACGGTCCGCCTAGCCGCTCTGGGCGCGCGCTTCCCTCCCCACCCCCACCCTCCCAGCCCCCGGTCGCTGCCGCGTGGGCGCGCTCCCGCCTCCTGCCCTCCGCCCCGTCGCCGGTCCCGACAGGCCACCCGACCTCGGGGCTCCTTCTCCTCCCCGGGTCCTTCCTTTCGGGCGACCTCCTCACCGAGCTTTTTCCTTCGGCCTCGGCGCCGCCGTTTGTGCCAGCCGCCCTGCGCCTCCCAGCGAGCCATACCCCGCCCCCCACCGCCCGGGACGCTCCGCCCCCGCCTCGCCCGGCGGGCACGTGACTGAGGCCGGGCCGAGGGGACTGCGCGTGCGCGAACCGCTAGGTGTCAGGAAGCTTAGAACGCCCTAGCGGAGATAGAAGCCAGCAGGTCCGGGATGCAAGGCTCATTTGCATTATACGCCCCGCCCCTTTCACGCGAAAGAAAAAAACAAAAAAAACGGAGGTTCAGGAAAGGGAGTTTTGTGAGTTAAGACGGCCCCTTGGGTAGGGGGTTCAAATGAAGTGTTTTCACATAGGCCCACCACGCAGAGCCGAAAGTGCCAGTGAATGGCTAGCAGCTGGGCTGTTGTTGGTATTTGCTAGGCAAATGTCTCATTTACATGGGCCGCTCCACCACACAACCCAAGAGGCTATTGAGAAATGACTGCGCAGTTAGTTGGAAAGTGTATGTAAATTCCTACGTCAGTAATTTACATAAACACTTAGAAAAAAATAACGATGAGTACGGGACGTCCTGAGAGAAGCGAAGCCGGGTAGAACAAATGAGCAAATATGTACTATTTGCATGACCCATCCGCGCTGCTCCCTCAGGGCAAACGTGGGAGTCAGATTAAAGCAACTTGGGCCCGGGCGTGGTGGAACCCGCCCTCCCAGCACTCCAGAGGCAGGGGCAGGGGAAATATCTGAGTTCAAGGCCAGCCTGGTCTACAGGGTGAGTTCCAGGATAGCCAGGGATAAACAGAGAAACCCTGTCTCAAAAACAAAAAGAAAACTTGGGACAGACTAACAAAGAAGACATTTGCAAAACCCAGCTCCTCGTAGCCCAGGCAGAATTACTGTTTATGCAGTACTGGGGGACTGAATCCAGAGCTTTGCACTTTTCTAAGTGTTCTACCAATAAGCTACTGATAATGTTTATACCATCATTTCTGGGAGGGCTATGTGGATAGGGTAATTTGATGTCCCACCCTTTCAACCTATACCTGTGCATAACACGTGGGCAATCAATGGGGTTGGGTACCCGGTGACATTTTGGGAGAGCAGCTGAAGCTGTCCTAAGGGGGCTGTACCTGTCTCCAGAAGGCCATATAGAAACATCAAGACAAAGGAGATACACATTAGCATCAAGTATGACCAGGAGTCCAGGTCACAACCACAGTGGCACGGGGGGGGGGGGGGGGGGGGGGGGGGGGGGGTGAAGGTTCATGTTCACAGACACACACACAGGGAAATAAATCCACATGGGAGCACACACAAATCTCAGAAGCACGTGTTCTCAGGAACTGTCCACTGTCCTACTTTGCAGACATGAGACATACACTAGTGAAGCCAGGCATAGAATCAAGGCCCTATATGTTCCCAATTCCTTGGTCCTGATGTTGCACACAACAGCAGCCTCACAATCACCAGGTCAGAGACCACTCACATGTCACAGCATCACGTGTTCCTACTGACACTGTCTCACACACAAGTCCTAGAAAGACTCATACATGTCATACACGGGGATGTTATAGCTGCACACACCAGTATCGATAGATCATGTACTACTATGGCGTATGTACACAAATTGGACATACGCACACTTGTGATCCCAGCACATGGGAGGATGAGGCAGTGAGACTGCAGATTCCAGCTTAGTCTACGCTGTAACAAGCCCTTGTGTCAAAAACAAAAGAGGGGGGTTTGTAGGAAAAACCAAAGAAAAGGCATGTATACAATGACAAACTCTGGCCTCAATATGTGAACCAGGATGTACCCCAATATATCCGCAAACCAAGCCCCACCCAGAAACATGGTTCCTCACGAAAAGGCCCATTCATAACTTCCATCAGGGACCTCTTCTATTTCCTCATCTCAGAATGACAGAGGCCAAAACACAGGTGTAAACAATGCTTTATGGAGGACCGGGACAGGATGGAGCAGGCCTCCAGGTAATAAATAACACAGACTTGCAACAGCAGGGCCAGGCAGGAAGTTGGGGCCAAATGGCCCTGGTCTCAAGCTTTGGGAGTTCTTCAGGTATGGTTAGGGCTCTCAAGAGGGATAGAGTTAGCCAAGACAGAGGAAGCAGCAACAGGTATGGGTTCCCCCTTCCCCTGTGGCTCAATCTTGCCCCAAAGTCAGGCCCCACCAGGCCAGGGAAGAGGGATGGGTGATAGGGTAGATTTTCTGGGATTTGGGCAGATTGGAGCCTGACCTCTTGGGGCCTGGTTATGGGCCCCAGCCTTCAGGCAGGGCTGGTCCAGGAGAACAGGTGAGCTGAAAGAGAAGGGTATTTTGACCTGAGGGGTCTGGGGTCTATCTAGCTAGAAGCTCGTCTCATTACTGGGTCTCTTCCTGACCTGTGTCTTTTTTCTTCCAGTCTGTGCACTATCTGACTTTGTTGCCCCTCTGCAGGTAATGTGGGGGACTCATTCTTAGAGCATCTCACTATTTGTTTGCATCTGTAAAGGAGTGTTTCAGTTTCTAACTACCATGACCCTTGCCAGGTGGTGGTTCACACATGTAATCCCAGTACAGGCAAAAGGATGGTGACTTTAAGGCCAACCTGAGCTACTTAGTGAAATCCTGTCTCGAAAACACAAAACACGAAAAGAAAAAAAAAAGTAAACTAAACACATGTTCCCACCTTTGTAAATTTCTGTGTCCTTTTTTTATCCCTAATGGTCCAGGCTAGGCCTCATTCCAATACTATTCAAACAGGAGAGATAGAAGAAATTAGCGGTCACTGCTTTAATTGCTCACAGATGTTTCTAGAAATTACCTTAAGTAAATCCTGGGGATCAGTATGTTGTAAACCTTCCCAACTTATTCTAATGTGCCCCATTTCTAGAGAGGGCAGTGTTGGTAGGGCCTGACTAACTTTTTGTCTAAATGAAGTGAAATCACTTGTGTGGTGGTTCACACCTATCATCCCAGCCTTTAGGAAGTAAATTAGAGGCCTCAAGTAACAAGCCTCTGCTACATAGTTTCAAAACAAGAAAAAGAAAAATACCTCAGTTGGTAGTGCTTCCCTAGCCTGCATGGGCCCTGAGTTCCATCCTCAGTACCCCATAAATGTAATTCTAGCACTTGGGAGGTTAAAGCTAAGGTCACCCTTGACTATACAGTAAACCTGAGGCCAGCCTTGGCTATATATCTCTCAGGGGGAAAAAAAGAGTGTGCGGGGAGATATTCTTATAAATTGTTTAGAATAAAAGAAAATATCAAGCCGGGCGGTGGTGGCGCACGCCTTTAATCCCAGCACTTGGGAGGCAGAGGCAGGCGGATCTTTGTGAGTTCGAGGCCAGCCTGGTCTACAAAGCAAGTCCAGGACAGCCAGGGCTACACAGAGAAACCCTGTCTCGAAAAACCAAAAAAAAAAAAAAAAAAAAAAAAAAGAAAATATCAGGCTGGACCTGGTCACATGCCTTTAATCCCAGTATTGGGGAGGCAGAGGCAGGTGGATCTCTGTGAGTTCAAGGCCAGCCTGGTCTACAGAGTGAGTTCCAGGACAGCCAGGGCTCTGTAGAGAGACCCTGTCTCAAAAATAATAGAAGATTTATTAGTAAGCAGGCATGGTGGTAGAAATTTATAATCTCAGCATTTAAAAGGCTAAGGCAAGAGGACTGATGCAATTCTGAGGCTGTCCTAGGCTATATAGCGAGCTTCATATTAACCTGAGCTACACAACAAGAACCCCACCACTCAAAAAAAAAAAAAAATCACCAAAGGTTTTTTTTTTTAAGTTTAAAAAAAAATGAGTTTTCTCTATAGGTTTGACTTTGTTAGATAATATATAACGGAGTGGTCAATACAGTCTGTACAGCACTGGCTACTGGTGACCCACATCAGGCAACCTCTGGAAAAGACTAGCTAAGTCCCAAGGTACCCACCTGCCTATCTCTGCATAACCAAACGTTCCTTTTGCTCTGGTTTGGTTTGGTATTTTGTGGTGCTGGGACTGCACCCAAGAAGGCCACCTGCATATGTGGCAAACAGCCTGCTACAGAGCTGCAGAGCCAGCACCTGAACCCTCCCAGAGCATTAGATTGGGTAAGAAGGAAGCAAGGACAGCACTGTGGACCGAGCTGTCCAGCAACTGCTAGGCCCTGCTCTAAAACTCTACACTCCTCTATACAGTTCATTCATTCACTCTCCTCCACACCCATCAGGGACTGTGACTACCCCACTCTACAGAGGAGGAAACAGTCTCAGACCAGAGGGAGAACGCTGTCTAAAGGGCTCAGTCTGGACTTTTCTCTTTCAAATCCCACAGGCATTCCATCAAGAACCATGCTTGGCTGGTTCTACCTGCAAAACAGAGCCCAGCCCAGCCAGACCTTTCCTCACAGCCACCCTAGACATGCCAGTGGCTGGAAGGGAAGGAGACGAGGCTTCTTGAAGTACAGAGGGGGAGAACTAGCAAGGACACCCACAGTCACAGAGGTGAGGAAGGGACCACACCCTGCAGAGTCTGGCAGGTCTGTCAAGGAGTCTGGACCACGCATGGAGAGGAACTTCTGAGAGGAGCTTACCAGGGCAAAGGGGAAGAAAACCCAGCCCAGCCCGGAAACAAGACCCAAAGAAACAGAAAGAACTTTCTGTGACCGGAACAGTCAAACGGGTAGGGAAGGTGTAAGAGTCTCTGGGGGCAGGGTGACTGGGCGCAGGTCCTGCAGTTTCAGCAGGGTCCCATGGACCCCAGGAGTCATGGACAGATCTGAGCTTTAGACAGACTTACTGACTGCCACTAAAAGGGACAAGCCTGGAGAGAGAGAATAGGGAAAAGAGAAACTAGCCACTTCTCAGTAACCCTTCTACCTGCTCCAGGCTGTATGTCTGTTTCTATCCCCAACAGGGTCTTATGTATCCCGGGCTACCCTCCAACTCACTCCATGCTTAAAGCCACTCCGCGAATGCGCACGATCACAACCAGTTTACAGTGCTCGGCCTGCACGCCTGCCAGGCAAGCACTCTATCACCTGAACTACATCCCTAGTCCCCCACCCCCTCTCACACCAGGGGCTCCTTCACTGGCATCCCACAATCACCCCTGCTCCCCAGTTTTTTCCTTCCACCCAGGCAGAGGAACCCTGTGGTGCACGAAGTCCCACTCTCTTTCTCCTCTGTTCAGTGTCCCCTGCACCTACTACAGCACCCAGGGTATAAGTGAGAGGCCTCCCCAGGCCCTCCAGTACTTACTGGCCAGCTCCCCCACCTCATGCTGTATGTACCTTAACACACACACATGCCCTACTCTGGCCACAATGGCCTCCTTGGCCACACCATGCATGATCCTGCGCCAGGGCCTCTGCACTTCTGGTTTTCCCCTGCCCTCTTGGACTCTAAGTTTTTGTTCAAATGTCACCTCCTGGGTCTCCTATCTAAAAGGCCATTCCTCAACCTATCCACCTTAGCAGGCTGTTTTTCTCCACACCTCTTTCTCACCTAACTGCTGTATAATTTATGTAAGTACTCCATCGATGGTCTGTCTTCTCCCAAGACAATGTAGGTGCCATGCAAACAGGGATTTTTGTTTGGTTTTGCTGCTTACCCACTACTGTCTCCCTGGAGGCTTCACCAGGGCTTAGCACACAATAGAGGTTCATTATAGCAGTGAGAACCATGAATGAAGGGTAGGGTGCAGGCTGAGGCTGGTAGAGGTCTGGGGTGCACAGGGCTCAAGGGTTCCCTGGGGCTGGGGAGATTGGCTCCTTTGGTTCATGGACTTTCGTGTCTTTCTTTGTCATTGTTTCTCTTGTCACGTTTTCCAAGTCTTGATGGCTGTTCTGTGCCCCGCCCCGCCCAGTGCAGGAAGCCCTCTTGCTTCCTGAGCCCCAGCATCCCACCTGGCTCTGCAGGTCTCAGCAGCCACAGGGCTGAGGGGCCACGGCCTGGGCACTTCGAGGCTGCCGCAGCTGGCGAAGGGATACATCACCATATTGAATGCCTGAGCCCATCCTCTCTGGGTCTAGTTCACCTGTGGGAGGGGTGAGGTCAGGCAGGCGTGTTCCCAGAGCCCATAGGGCCCCACCTTTCATACACACACACATCCCCGCCCCCCAATCTCTCACCAGGCAGGGTGGGCCTCACCTGAGTCAATCTTGTTGAGGATGGTGCGTGCGCACTTCAGGAAAGCTTCTTCCACATTCTCACCCGTGAGAGCGCTGGTCTCCAGGAACATCAGCTCTGCAGGGGCAGAGCCTCTATCAGCTCCCACTCTCCACTCTGACTCTGGGCTTCTGAAAAGCTCTACCCATGCTTGCCCTCACCTTGTGCACTGTGTAAGATTCTCCTGCAGGGCATGCTGTCTATCTACCAACCTCTGCATTCACTCAGCTCTTCCTTCCCTGCTCAGCCACCATGGCCCTTCCCCAGAACTCCCTCCCTGATAACCCAGCCTGAGTCAGGAGGCCCCTCTGGGCTCCAACAGCCTCCTGTGGCTCCCCTGTCCTAGTAGTGACTTCTCTCTGATGTCACTATCAGCAAATGGACTTGCCTCATTGCACTGTGAGCCTCAAGAATTTATCAGTGTTCCCAGACTCACTGAGCACAGCCCTAAGTCCACCAGAGCTACCCAGAGGTCACAGGATAGGGCCTCACACTGGGCAAGTTATATTAAGGATTCAAACCCACATCTTCCTGGCAGCAAAACCTCTTCTAAACTTGGAGCTCTAAAAACCAGGAGGCCATGAGTTGGACATGCTTGTGCACCCTCTGCAATCCTAGAGGAGGCAGAGGGACAAAACAGATGCTCAGGAATATGAGGGAATCTAAAGCTACCCTCAAAAATAAGTGGACCAAGAATAAACTTTTAAAAGCTGCAGATGTATTTAGTTGACCCCTAACACCATACAAACTGGGCATGGTAGCTCATGCCTGCAACCCCAGCACTAGGGAAGCAGGAAAACCAGGAATTCAAGGTCATCCTTGGGTATAGAAAGCTTGAGGCAAGCCTAGGCTACATAAAGCTCTTTCTCAAAAATAACAAATAGCTAAAATTAAAAAAAAAAAAAGCCCGGCATGGTGGCACATGCTTTTAATCCCAGCACTAGGGAGGCAGAGGCAGGCAGATCTCTGTGAGTTCAAGGCCAGCCTGGTCTATAGGGTTCCAGGACAGCCAGGGCTGTTACACAGACAACCCTGTCTTAAAAAAAGAAAAGAAGGAAGGGAGGAAGGGAGGGAGGGAGGGAGGGAGGGAGGGAGTAAAAATGGTATATAGACAGATCCCAAGTCAGCAGATGTGAGTAGTCTAGACAGCCCATGTTTTCAAATGTGTTTATACTAACCTTTTCTTCATGCCCCTGACTCTACCTTCACCTAATATCCTGGTGCTAGGGACTGAAAACTAGGTTTCCGCCATGCTAAGCTGGGCCGCACAACCCCAACCCTCCACTGGTGGACTCTAGGCAAGTGACATAAAACAGGCTTGCAAAACTTCTGACAGTGCAGGCCAGTTTCCCTCCTCTCGTAAGCATCAGTGCCTGGCCCCTTGACCCTGCCACGGCACATCTCCTTTATTCACCAAGGTATCCATCTCTCTAGCCACCTGAGTTTGCAGTATCTACCATAAACCACTACCTTATCCTGCCTCCCCATTGTGCTGGAAGTTTATCAGCAGCTACTCTGTACCAGGCACAGCTAAGGGTGTGATGGGCAGGCCCCTTGGCCAGCAGACTGTTCATGCCCTTTCCAGATGAACCTGAAGACCACGGCAGTCACATGCCTCAGCACTTAAATGCCAGCCTGCTGAAGCCTCCACGTTTAAGGTATAACTCTCCATCCAAAGCTAACAGGCACGTGGACCACAGTGGGCTGGCCATCCTCCACCCGTCACCTGGCCCACAGCACAGCCCTCACCATTCTCCTGCGCAAAGCGGGAGGCCTCTAGGAAAGTGACCTCACGCTCAGGATCCAGGTCCTTCTTGTTGCCACAGAGGATGACCACGATGTTGGGGCTGGCCAGCGTTCGGGCATCAGTCAGCCACGCAGCTAGCGAATTGTATGTCTCCCGGCTGTGAAGAACAGACAGAAGAGGAAGTCAGCACGGGAGTGGGACCATCCATGCCTAGCCTCTCCAGTGCCACCCAGACCCTGCACCCACCTGGTGATGTCGTACACCAGCAGGGCTCCAGCTGCCCCTCGGTAATAACTCCGAGTCACCGACCTGTGGGGCCAGGGAGACCCAGTCATCCCCAAGGCTGACCTTGGTCTTCTTGAGATACAATTTCTCTGCCTCACAGTCTATCTCAATTATTATTATTTGGGTTTGCTTCTTGAGACAGTCTCACTCTATAGTCCAAGCTGGCCTGAAACTAGCCCACCTGGCCTCAAGATTAACACAGCTCTCCTGCCTCAGCCACCACCCCAGAGGTGCTTGGGATTGGAGCCAGGGCCTGACACATGCTAGGTAGGTAAGTGCTCTACAGAGAGCTACACCCCCAACTATTTCTTTTAGTTTAATTCAGGTCATACTAACTTACCCAGGCTGACTCCAAATTCACTGAATCGCAGACAAGCCTGGAATGTTCTTGTTTGATTGTTTCTTTCATGTGGGTGTACATGTACCACAGTGCATGTGAGCAGGCCAGAGGACTCTTGCGGGAGTTGGTTCTCTCCTTTCAGCATGTGGGTCCAGGAGCTCAAACTCAGGCCCTCAGGCTGACAGCAAGCACTTTTACCCACTGAGCCATCTTTTCAGACCATGTCATAAACTTCCAATCCCTTTGCCTTAGCCTTTCAAGGCACTGAGATTCTAGGCATGGACCACCAAACCCAGGGTAATTCCCCATAATTTTCTTTCTTGTCTATCAGCCTTTCTTACTCTGTCTCTCCCATGTTCACTTTTGCCTTCCCTTTTTCATTTGTTCAGTGAGTCAGTCAGCATTTTCTGAGTATCTCCCATCTGCCTGTCCTGGCCAAGTGCTATGCAGCTTCTACTTGTCCCTCCGTGCTGTCCAATGCAGACCCCCTTTCTGTGTGGCCAACCCCCTCTGTCACCAATCTGGATCCCTCTGGAATCTGGAATGCACGAACTTACTGCAAACTCAGGCCTTCCTTGTCACACGTCTGTCCCCTTCACCCTCTCTGCCTCTGGGTTCTACATACCTCACATGGTCAATGTACACATGACTTAACTGGTAGCTGCTATGAGCTGAAGCTAGACTCTCCATGAACTGAATACTCTCTCTCTCTCTCCCTTCCTCCTGCTCTTTCTGTTTCTCACTCTCAGGGTTTCTGTTTCTGCAGACCTACTAGGTGCCCCAGCCTCCACATTTCCCACTCTGCAATACACTCACCTCTCCTTCTCCTCAGCTACCCTTGCCCCACCCTTCCCAGCGCTCTGCTTCTGACCTGTTCCATCTGTGCCTCTTCTCTCCTTGATTATCTGCAGCATCCTCATCTCTCTGTCTACATCTCTCTGAGGCGGTAGCTCCTTGAGGTTTCGGTGTCTATCTGTTTTAATATCCCTCTTCAAATGCTACTTCTTGGCGCTGGAGAGATGGCTCAGCAATTGGTTCATAATGCTCACTGCTCTTCCAGAGGACATGGGTTCCATACCCAGCACCGAAATGGCAGTTTACAACTACCTGTACTTCCAGTCCCCGGGTATCTGATACCCTCTTCTGATCTCTGGGGGCTCTTGCACACATATGGTACACATACACATACTTAGGAATACACACATAGACAATTGATTAAGTAATTCATTTTTTAAAACTCAGGCAATTAATTAAAACACAAAACTCAGGTTGGAGAGCTAGCTCACCAGTGAAGTGCACTGGCTGCTCTTCCAAAGGACCTGGGTTCAAATCCCAGAACCCACATGGCAGTTTGAAACTGTCTGTAATGGCTGGGTGTCGTGGTGCCCGTCTTTAATCCCAGCACTCAGGAGCCAGAGGCAGGTGGATCTCTGTGAGTTCAAAGCCAGCCTTGTCTACAGAGTGAGTTTCAGGACAGCCAGGGCTACACAGAGAAACCCTGTCTCAAAAAAAAAAAACAAAAAACAAAAACAAAATTCTACTCCTTATTCAAACCCCCAATTTTTTTTTTCCTTTTCTTCTTCTTCTTTCTGGTCCTGGGGATGGCATCAAGGGTCTTGTACAAGATAGGCTGAGCCATGCCCCAGCCCCTCACTGGGGGATTCTAGGCAGGTGCTCTACCACTGAGCCACACTCTCATCCCCTCACTGGGGGATTCTAGGCAGGAGTCTAGCTCTGAGCACTACCACAAGCCAAGCTTCCCTTCTCTCTTTGTTCTCTCTCTCTCTGTGTCTTCTGAATTGGGAATCAAACCCAGGACTAGTGCTGTTCCCCTAAGCTACAATTCCAATGCTTTCATTTTCCCTTTAGCCCAGACTAGCCTACAGCTCAACAGTACTCCTGCTTCAGCATTCTGTGTATTTGGGATTACAGACTCGAACTACCAAATTCAATCTTCTCTCTCCAGGTCTTCCTCTCTCAGATATACCCTGTGAACAGTGGTCCTGTCTCTCTCACCATCTGCCTGGCCTGTCTGCATCTACTTGCTCTTATTTCAACCCTACACAGCTTTCTGTCTTCCCCCTTCCCTCAGTGGGAACCCAGGTCACCTACCGAAACCGCTCCTGGCCAGCAGTGTCCCAAATCTGTAGCTTCACAGTCTTCCCCCCAACGTTGACCACCCTGGATCCAAACTCCACGCCGATGGTGTGGTTGGAGTCCTGTTTGACTGGGAGGGAAACAGGAGGCAGTGCAGGGGCTCCAGGAATTCCCCCATCCTGCAGGCCTCCTCCTCCTCCTCCGTTTCTGCAACCCAGTTCTCACTGCTGAGTTGGCAGAGAACTTAGCAAAGACTATCCACCAAGGCTAGAGGCAAACCTATAACACTAGCTTTATACCAATGGTACCTGCTTCCTACCCCACCTACTGCCCACTGACCCACACCATGGCCACATCCACAGTTCTAGGGTCCTGCCAGAAACTCACACTTATTCTCAATGAACTGATGGAGGAGACATGATTTGCCAGTTCCAGCACTGCCAATCACCAGGAATTTGAAGAGGAAGTCTGAGCAGATGGCGCCAAGATCAAGGGTACCCACATGGAAAGACAAAGAGAATAAGAAGAGAAATAGAAATTGAGAAGGAAAGATGCAAAAGCAGTAACGAGCCGGGCGGTGGTGGCGCACGCCTTTAATCCCAGCACTTGGGAGGCAGAGGCAGGCGGATCTTTGCGAGTTCGAGGCCAGCCTGGTCTACAAAGCGATTCCAGGACAGCCAGAGCTGTTAAACAGAGAAACCCTGTCTCGAAAAACCAAAAAAAAAAGCAGTAACGGGGCCATACATAACAAACATTAAAGCATTCTTCTTTCTTTCCTTTCTCTCTCTCTCTTTCACTCTTTCTTTCTTAAACATGTACAGTGCTGTGGATAGAACTCAGGGCGTCCTGCAAGTGTTTTTCCATATTGACCTACAACCCAGCCCAAGATGACTCTTTTTGGGGGGGGTTGTTTGAGACAGGGTTTCTCTGTGTAGCCCTGGGTGTCCTGTAATTCACTCTGTAGACCAGGCTGGCCTCGAACTCAGAGAGATCTGCCTGTCTCTGACTCCTGAGTGCTGGGATTAAAGGCGTGTGCCACCACCATCACCACGGGGCTCAAGATGACTCTTTTATTCATTATTATTATGTTTTTTTTTTTTTTTGGTTTTTCGAGACAGGGTTTCTCTGTGTAGCCCTGGCTGTCCTGGACTCGCTTTGTAGACCAGGCTGGCCTCGAACTCACAGAGATCCGCCTGCCTCTGCCTCCCGAGTGCTGGGATTAAAGGCGTGCGCCACTACACCCGGCCATATTCATTATTATTATTGATGTTTTAAACAAAGCTTCATTATGTATTCCGAACTGACCTAGCTGTCCTCAAACGCTAGGCAATTCTCCTCCCTCAGCCTCTAAAGGAGTGCTGGAATTATGGGTATGTTGCCTCTATACCCTATATTTCTTTCTTTCTTCTTTTCCCAGTCAAGGACTCATTGTGTAGTGCTATCTTAACCTCATTGCTAAGATTACAGGATGAGCCAGAACACTCCATTTTTTCTTCTTTCCTTTTTCTTACTTTAGGAGTATTACTATGTAGTCCAGGCTGGCCTCTAACTTGAAGCACTCCTCCTGCCTCAGTCTCCCAAATGTGAGGATTATAGCACACAAGATTATTCTTATATAGCAATTAATATATATTAAGTACACACACACACACACACACATACACACACATGCCCACCACAGTCCTAAAGATCATTATGTATGACATCAGCTCATTTAATTCCAAATAAAGCTCTAAAGAGGGAAGTATACTAAGTACCCCTACTCTCCAGACTAGGAGAATGAGGCCACAGAGGTTAACTGACTTACCCATGTCCACACAGCTAAGCAGAGCTAAGATTCAAACCCAGACTAAAGATCTCCATAAGCAAGACCTTAGCTGATGCATTTCAAAAGCCATTTCAACAAGGATTAAATCTAGCCTCCATCTCTCTTCACTTAACCTCCTGCCACCCTCTGTCAAGGCCTTTGACATCTGGCCTATTTCTTAAACTGGTCCCCTCCTTACAGTCTTTGCACCAAATTCTTTGACTTTTCTGCATATGTTGAATGAACAGCACTGCCTCTGATTCTTGTCAGAGCTTTCTACTGCCCTCCAACCTCCCTCTACCCACCTGATACAGTACATCCGGACTGACTGTCCAACTCTGAACCTCTTCTCTCCATCCCCTGCCCAGAACCCTCGGCCACTATCCTTAAATTTAAGCCTCATCCATTGACACTGTTTCATATCTAAAACTCAAGGATAACACCACTCCAGACCTCTCTAACTAGATCAGCCCCACAGGATGTGCGAGGTTCTCTCCCTAGTCCATAAAACCCGAACCTTCCTATTCACCATCAGCCCCGCCCTATTCACTCACGCTCCGCCCAGGAAGGCTTGCTTCCCTCCTCAAGGCCTACCCCCACCCTAATCCACCCTGACCAGCTCCCTCAAATCCCGCCCTAGATTTTTTTAACCCAAACAGCCTTCTCTCAAGCTCCACCCAAATCGATTAAGTTCAGCCCCAGACCCACTTAGCCCTGCCCCGTATCGCGGCAGACCCCCCCCCCCAACAGAAAGCCCCGCCCCACTTCCACATCCGCATCCACTACAGGCCCAGCCCCCCGCTACAGCCCACCAGTCTCACCGTAGGTCTCGGCCATGGCTCGGTGGCGACCGCTAAGGCCGCAATATGGCGCCGCGGCCGCGCCTGCTCCTCGGCTGGCAGCCGCTCCGCTCGGGCTGCAGCCTCAGCTCCTTTCCACTCCCGGACCCGGCGCCGCCACTTCCGCCTTCACCCCCCCACTCCCGCGCGAGCCTCCAGAGCTGCGGATACCAGGCCACGCTTGCCCAGCGCAGAGATTGGCGGATTCAGCAGACAATGGGCGGGACGGACGGCGCGGATTGGTGGCACGAGAGGGGCCGAGTCGAAAGGGGAGTGACCCAAAAGAGCGATTGACGGAGCCAAGTGGGAGAGGGCGGAGACAGAGATGCAGCGCCCGGCAAAGGAAAAGGATTTGGTCAGGTGTGCGGGAGCAGAGACGAGATTCTAGATTGGTTAGATGTACGCCTGGAGGCGGGGACATGAATGCAAGAAGGGGCAAGAGCCGGATGGACAGAGTTGGAAAAGCGGATCTCCGGCTGTTGAGTGAGATTTCTAACCCTACAGGCCAGAAGGAGAAAAGCTGAGAGGATATACGCACATTGCCCCATCTGCAAGAAAACCTCTGCTGGTAGGGCATGGTGGCGCACGCCTTCAACCCCAGCACTCAGGAGCACAGGCAGGTGCATCTCTGAGTCGAGGCCAGCCTGGTCTACATACTGAGGCATAGAGGCCTGCCCGGGTTACACAGAGACCCTTTTTTTTTAAAAAAAGAAGAAAAGAAAAATGTCTGTTGTGCGATCTATGCCCTCCTCAGGATCAAACTGGCTCATTACCAATATTTCTACTCCTCCTCAAGGGAGAAAGTATACATATATTGTACTGTTTATTCCCTTGCCTGAGGGTTTGGGGGCGCCAGACCTTACCTTGGAGTAAAGGTGAAACTCTGCCTAGCAACCACTGACGTAACTACATTCAGGGCATTAAATGGCTAGATTCAGGAACCTGAGAAACATTTTCTTTTTACACATACCCACCCAAACCCAAAAAACAAAGAGACAAAACTGTTTGCAGTTTGCTGCTGTATTTGCATTTTGCATAAAGCCGGAAGGATGAACTGCAGGGACAAGGGTAGGCTGAGCTCAGTGGCAGTAGAAATCCCATTTCTGAAAAAGAGAAAAGGGAAAAAGAGTAGATAGAAAAACGGTGATCACACTGTAGTACATCTAGTGGTTCTAGCAAAAGCTGTAGCTGGAAGGCCCAGGTTTGACCACAGAAATAAGCAAATTCGCTTCCAGCCCTGTAACTTGTGCCATTTCCCAATTAGAGATTACTCAGCATTGAGCAGGGCCTGGTGGCACATGTCTGTAAACTCAGCAGCCCTCAAGAGGCTGAAGCTGGAAGCTAGTGATTTTGAGGCCTGGTACATATTCTGCCTCAAGAAAAAAAATATTACCGACAACAACAAAAATAATTACTTCTCAGCCAGGCGTGGTGGCGCACACCTTTAATCTCAGCGTTCGGGAGGCAGAGGCAGGCGGATCTCTGCGAGTTCAAGGCTACAAAGCCAGTCCAGGACAGCCAAGGCTGTTACGCAGAGAAACCCTGCCTCAAAAAAAAACAAAATAGCCGGGCGGTGGTGGCGCACGCCTTTAATCCCAGCACTTGGGAGGCAGAGGCAGGCGGATCTTTGTGAGTTCGAGGCCAGCCTGGTCTACAAAGTGAGTCCAGGACAGCCAAGGATACACAGAGAAACCCTGTCTCGAAAAACCAAAAAAAAAAAAAAACCAAAATAATAATAATAATAAAATCACTTCTCATGTACAGGTAAGAAAATGAAGGCGCCATCACACTCTCCAAGACACTCACATCTGTCTTCATATCAATTTTGGCAGGTTTCAGAGTCAGGTCCTCCCGAACAATGCTACTGGGGAAATAGCCCAGGCGGGCAGCCAGGTCTCCATAGTAATCTCCCTGAACCTGAAAAAGAAGTTAAAAGTCCATCTAGAAAAACAGCTCGACCGGAGGGGCACAATCTTCTCTCTGACTTGAATCTCAACTTAAATGTTATTTGTTCATAGTTACAATGTAGCCACCATAACTAATCCTCACAATGCCATGTCTGCTGGAATATGTGATGGCTTGCTGGCTGCCTGCCTGCACCCCTTAGAATTGTTCACTGTTGTATCTGAGGTCTGGAAAAAAAGCTTGGGACCAAGCTGCTCTGTAATTGCTAAAGTAAAAATTCAGTAGGTGATAAAATGACCTCCTCCCCCAAATCTTGTTTACCCCACTCCCCCAATTTCTTCAGATGAAAAACAAGGCTTTACCCCTTCCCCAACCCCATACCCTTCCCTTTATCACACTCTGAAGACTCACACTGCCTCCCCAGAAGAGCCGCCCACGGCCCTTCAGCTTGGAGAAGACATACACCACTTGGCCCCTGTATATGGTCAAGAAGCGGCAATCAGGGGCCACGTAGTCCTGAAGGGCCACAGCCATGGAGATAGGATCTGGGGAAGAAGGGAATTACAGCAACTTCAAACAGACCAGCGTTCCAAGCCCTCAGCCCCCTGCCCTTGTAACCTGACTCTTACGGCTGCATTCCTCATCTGCACACAGCTTCCGGTCTGCCAGCTTGGACATGACTCGATCAGCCCTGCTAGGCCCTGGGAAGACAGACAAGATGATGATGCTAAGGAGCACTGGGGACCACACCATCATGGACTGAGAGTGAGCAAATGAGGGACAGGGTCCTCAGTCTCCTCCTGCCCTCCCTCTGTTCTGAGTCTCAAGGAAACCTGTGTTCTCAATCCTGTCTCCGCCCCAAACCAAATTTCACCCCCACCCAGTCCCCAACGTTGGTAACCAGCCAGAATCATTTCAGAGACAGGGTAAGGGCTAAGGGCCAAAGAAAATGCCCACTTGAGCCCAAAGCAATCCAGGTCACTCCCAAGTAGCAGCCACCCCCTCGATAATCAGAGACCCAGTTAGGCAGGCTGGACTATCTGATTCCATCTTCAAGTCATTTTAGGTACCCAGATCCTCCAGAGTCGGAGCTAGAGAAGCCAGTATAGAAAACCACCTTGGAATTTCCTGTGCTGAGAGGTCTGAGAACAAGGGAGCCCTTTGATTAGCAGCCACAGCCACAGTTCCCAGGTACTGGGCAGACACTGAATGTCCTGCCTCAGGCTGAACACTCTCCTGCCTGGTTCATTGTGCTTCTTCACAGGCTACTCCCTCTCTAGAAGGCAGGAGCTAAACTACTCTAACCTCAGAGCTTCAACTCCCTCATCTGTAAAGAAAGTGGTGGATGCAAACAAAGAACATCTATCAGGTGTTATTGGTGGATTTTTTTCTTTTGGTAGTGATTGTTTTGCTGCATGTATATATATATATATGTACTTGCATATGTGTGTCTAGTATCCTTGAAGGCCAGAAGGCCAGAAGGTGGCATTCAATCTTTTGGAACTGGAGCTAGAGCCAGCTGTGATCCACCACGTGGATGCTAGGAATCAAACCTGGGTCATCTGGAAGAGCAGCCAGCGTTCTGCTCTTAACTGCTGAGACATCATTACAGCCTTTTTTTTTTTTTTGTAGTCCTGGGTGGCCTGGAACTCCCTATATAGACCAGGGCTGGTTTCAAACTCAGAAGAGACCCACCTGCCTCTGCCTTCCCAGTGCTGGGTAAGGGATGCACCACCACACCATGTTAGAATCAGCATATATATAATATATATATATATGTATATAATCTCAGAAGATGGTCTGTATTACCTCAGGAGGGGCTCTGACAAGCCCAGTTCACAAAGAAATTGAAGTATATCAAGCTAAGGAACATGTGTCTAAGTTAGCTAAACCAGGAAGAACAAGATTTGTCTTGGGGTTTTCCAAGCATCACTGTTAACCTACCTGAGATGGCTTTCAGCACAGCCCAAAAACATATGCATGGAAGACAGGCCCAGAGAACATGTTTAGTCACCTCACAAGGATACAACCAACAGACTCTCACTGAAACAATAGCGTAATGGTTGTTGTAGTTTGAATGAGAATGGTCCCTGTAGGCTAATACATTCGAGTGTTTGGTTCCCAGGTGGTGGAACTGTTTAGGAAGGACTGGGAGGTGTGGCCTTGTTGGGAAAGGTGTTGTCTCTAGGATGAGCTTTGAGGTTTCAAAAGCCCAAGCTGGGCCCAGACAGGCACTCACTCTCTTTCTGCTTCCATCTTATAGATCAGATTTAAGCTCTCAGCTACTGCTCCGGCATCATGCCTAATATCATGCTCTCTGCCATAATGGCCATGAACTAATCCTCTTAAAACTGCAAACAAGAGTAGGGCGTGGTGGCGCATGCCTTTAATCCCAGCACTTGGGAGGCAGAGGTAGGCAGAACTCTGTGAATTCCAGGTCAGCCTGGCCTACAAAGTGAGTCCAGGACAGCCAGGGTCATAGAGAACTTGTCTTGAAAAACAAAAACACACACACTTGTAAGCAAGACCAAGTAAATGCTTTCCTTTTAAGTTGCTTTAGTCATGGTGTCTCTTCACAGCAATAGAACAGTAACTAAGATAGTGGCTAATGCGTGCTAGTCTTGGTTCAATTTCCAATCCAAATAATAATGTATAAGTTATAACTAAAATATATGACTAGGGGCCCAGGATGGGGCTATGTACAAAGCCCTCAGTTCAGTGCCCAGCAGTGCAAAAATAAAAACAGTAAGACCAGTGTGAAATAAGAGCTTAGGACATGGAGACGTACTTGAGAAGTTTTGGTCACAAGTTAGTAAGTGAAGCTAGTAGCAGAGAACACGAGATAGTATGTTGTCCTTGTGAATTTCCCACTTTAAAACACGACTGCTGGGCTGGAGAGGTGGCTCAGAGGTTAAGAGCACTGGCTGTTCTTCCCAAGGTCCTGAGTTCAATTCCCAGCAACCACATGGTGGCTCACAGCCATCTACATTGAGATCTGCCCGGGCATATATGTAGAGCAAATACTGTATACACAATAAATAAATAAAAAATGTTTAAAAAAAAAAAAAAAACACGACTGCTTGGCTGGGCATCCACAGGGGCCCTGGGGTCCACCACAACACCCAATAGCCTGGGTGTGGTGGCGTACCACTTTTTCTTTTTCAAGACAAAGTTTCTCTGTGTACCTCTGGCGGTCCTGGACTCACTTTGTAGACCAGGCTGGCCTTGAACTCAGAGATCCACCTGCCTCTGCCTCTGCCTCCCAAGTGCTGGGATTAAAGTCATGTGCCACCACAGCCCCAACCTTAGATTAAGCTCCTAACACCACCATGATGGCTCACAACCATCCAGAATTCCAGTTCTAGGGGATCTGTCACACTTCTGAACTCTGTGAGCACCCGGCTTGCATGTGGTACCTATACACACATGAAGGCAAAACACTCATGAATATAAAATAAATCTAAAATTAAAAAAATAAAAAATGCCAGCCATGGTGGTGCACACCTTAAATCCCAGCACTCGCGAGGCAGAAGCAGGCAGATCTCTGTGAATTCAAGGCCAGCCTGGTCTACAAACCAAGTCCAGGATAACCAGGGCTATTATGCAGAGAAAACCTGTCTTAAAAGACCAAAAACCAAAACCTCCCAACACAGGGAAGTGTATGTTGAGTATTAAGTGATTTGGGGTTGCAAAGCTCAGTGGTGGAACATCTGCATAAGCATGTGTAAAGCTTAGACAAGATAATCAGGCAGGCACATAGGAAGCACATTCACCATATCGTCACACTGTAGAAACGACTCCATTTTCCAAAGCCCTATTTAAACACTGATGCATGAGTTACTCCAAATGCAATTAAGTTGAACCCACCCAGTGCTTCCAATGTACTCAGTGGCAAAATGCTTACCTGATATGTATGAGGACTTCAGTTTGGTGCCCATAACACCAGAAAAAAATTAGGATTTGGGGGGTGGGGGCGGTCAGAAATCTTGGAGCTGTTTGTCTGAGGCTGTAATCAACGGACCGCAAAAAGTGGAGCTTTATTCATCTGATGGCTGGACTTGGGTCTGGAGGACCTGCCTCCAAGCCCTGACAACTGCTGAAGGACCCGATTGCTTGTAGGAATTGCACTGTGGATGCTTTCTGCAGACTGTTGACTATGGGAAAGGAGCTGACACTGGGACCTTTTTTTCTCTTTAGGTATGGATGTTTTGTCCAAATGCATGCTGTGTGCCTGATGCTCCTGGATGCCGGAGTATCAGTTGTGAACTGACATGTAGGTGCTGAGAATCTAGCACCAGTCTCTAACTACAGTGCTCTTAACCACTGAGTCATCCCCTCAGCCCTCCCCAGCTTCTCGCCATCCCACCAAAACCAACAAAAGGCAGCCTTCATCTTTACAATGAATATAGTATCTCATTATCTTTACTATTCAGAAACCCTTCACGTTCCTTATCCCTGGTTTGCCTTACTATGGTTTCAGATATCCTCTGGTCTGGAAACGTTAAATGGAAATTTCTAGGAGTAATTTTTTTAATTATAAATTACATGTTTTTTTGAACACTGCAATGAAATCTTACTCAGTTCCATTTCAGCATGTCAGGGATGTGAATCAACTTTTTTGTTGTTTTCTGAGACAGGGTTTCTCTGTGTAACAGCTCTGGCTATCCTGGACTCACTTTGTAGACCAGGTTGGCCTCAAACTCAGAGATCCGCCAGCCTCTGCATACCAAGTGCTGGGATTAAAGGCGTGTGCCACCACCGCTCAGAGTGAATCAAATTTTCTGCAGTGTACCCATGATGTTTATGTTAACCATCCATCATTCATGTAAGTAGATCAAGGCTGTCTCAGTGTCTATATCCAAGTCATCCTTAGTGCATATACTTCACAGTGGACGCAAAGCACAAAACTATTGAAGCTGGGAATTCATGTATGTCAAAGAACCAAGTGCTGGCATATACCTGTAGTTCCAGCATTTGGGAGTCTAGGGCAGGATTGTGAATTTGAAGTCAATCTGGAATGCATAGACCACACACACCAAGGGGAAAAATGTTTTTAAGAGTTTATTTATGCGTATGTAGAGGGTAGGTATATGTGTATTCGAGTGTAGTTGCCTGGAGGCCAGAAGGTTATCAGATTCCCCCTGGGGCTGGAGTTACAGGCAATTATGAACCAAAGTGAATGCTGGGACCAAATTGGTATCTCTGAAAGAACAGAAAGTGATCTTAAATGCTGAATTCTTCCATCCTCCACCTACCCACCCGTGGGGGTGGGGGGAAGGTGGGGGTGGGGGGAAGGTGGGGGTGGGGGTAGGGACGGATGGATGGAGGGACAACATATTAGCCAAAAAGTTTTGTGCTTTCTGCAACGGATGAGGTAGAAGGTTTTACTAAGGGAGAAAAAAGGATATATGGAAATAACAGATTCTGTGAACTTGTGAAAAAAAAAAGTTGCTAGTTTTACTGTCACACCTCAAAGTGCCAAAGTTACAGTAGTTACATGTGATGAATGCTTCATTGAGATGGAAGAGGCTGGATGTGATGGGAGATGCTTATAAACATCTCCAGACAAGGGGGAGGGGGGTGACTGTAGGTTACAACACAAGTTGGGGCTAGGTAGGCAGCCTAAAACCACAGCCCCATCTCAAAAAAAAAAAAGATGGAAAAAAAGCACTGTAGGATTCTGAACTCTGGATTCAGTCAGACATGCTCTGCTGGGACAGGGAGGGTGTCTGAAGCAGAGCACCAGTTCAAATACACAAGGGGGCTTTAAAACATGAACAAGCTGGGTGGTAGTGGTGCACACCTTTAATCCCAGCACTCAAGAGGCAGAGGCAGGTAGATCTGAGTTCAAGGCCAGCCTAGATTACAGCCAAGAGAAACTCTTATCTTGAGAAACAAAAAATAAAAACAAAAAAGCATGACCACCAGAGCATGGACTGGGACTAGCCACATACAAACTTGATACAAGATCCGCATGACCGCAGCACCTTCCAAAGCCTACCCTCTATCTCCCTACACTGAGAAGCACAATGCTACTTGGTGTGGTGGACCTGCTGCCCCACCCCAGTGCTGAAGCCCCTCCACCTCAGGATCTTTGTGAGGCCTCCAGAAACGCACTGCCGGCTCAGCTACTACAGTTGGTTCACCGGCTATCTCAGCTCTGGGCCTCACTGGCCACTCTATGCTGCCCTGTTTTGATGTTCACTTTCTGCCTTGTTCAGTCACTGGTCAAGGTCAGAGCAGGTGACTCAGGGCACTGAACAGACATGCTGGCTTAGAGTCTAGAAGGAGTTCACTAGGGTGAAGATGAAACTGAACAATTCCACATACCCAGCACCCCGAACCAGAGGGCCTGAGAGCTCCACCCTAGGACACCTCAGAGGAGCTTTACCTTGATCACCCTAACTGTTCCCAACTCCATGGCCTCCACCACAGCAGCTCAGAACTCATGGCAATCCTCCTGTCTCAGCCTTCTGGGCACTAGGACCAAAGGCCTAGCTAGAATCTTCGATTTTCACTCCCAAGGTTTTTTTTTTTTTTTTTTGGTTTTTCGAGACAGGGTTTCTCTGAATATCTCTGGCTGCCCTGGACTCGCTTTGTAGACCAGGCTGGCCTTGAACTCACAAAGATCCACCTGCCTCTGCCTCCCAAGTGCTGGGATTAAAGGCGTGCGCCACCACCGCCCGGCTTCACTCCCAAGTTTTACTAAGCACCTACTAAGTATTCAAGTATATCCTGAATCTGCTGAGTGTTGCCTACCTGCTTGGTGGTATTTGTGGGGACAGTGGGAACAACATGGTATTAACAGAGGATCCCCTTTCACATAGGAAGAAAACAAAACTTACAGTGGGAACATTAACTGCCCACTGGGTGACAGCTAGGGATGTCCCAACTGCAAACCAAGCAGGCTGACCACAGAGCCCATGTGACAGAGCCACTAGGCTAATGTGGACAGAGAGATGTTTCCTCCCGCCTGTCTGCAATAATGTGATTCCTTAATGATGCAAGCAACAGCTTTGTCCTCCTCACTAAAAGGCCACAGGGACAAAGTCTTCACTAAGCCACTCCTTAATGCAGAGTGCATAAGCAGGAGCAGAAGCATGCTTACGAAGTGCCTCTTTTTTCTTTTGGGGGGGGGGGGGGCTGAGACAGGGTTTCTCTGTGTAATAATCCTGGCTGTCCTGGACTCACTTTGTAGAGCTGGCCTTCAACTCACAGAGATCCATCCACCTGCCTCTACCTCCCTAGTGCTGGGATTAAAGGCATGCGCCACCACGCTGGGAACAAAGTGCTCTTGAAGGAGTATTTTCCTGCAGTACACAACCTGCCCAAATAAACACTGTGGTCTTGGTTCCTGCCCTCAATGATTTGAGACAAAAAACTCACAAAGCCGTCAATGGAGCCTAAATGTGGTTAATATTGTTAAACTTCCATGTATTTTCCAAGATTGTGAACCCACAGAGGCCACAGGATCCAAACTCACGATGTGGAGGAAACCAAGGAGGGCAAGAAAATAAAACAGACAATAGTGGTGAAAAACCAAACCTTAAAAAAAAAAAAACCCAAACCAAAACCGCTTTAATCACAACCTAACAGCTCCAGGTGCAATGTCTGGGGACAGACTCTGGGTACAATGCTGTGTGGCAATCGCACACTCACACAAGGCTCTGAGAAGGCCCCCAAGGGAGACTTACCTTCAGGGACTGAGCCAAGGGGGGGAGGGGGGGAAGGGGCAGCCCGGAATGGGGACTGGGGCACTCTGTGGGGGAAGGCATCACTTCTTGGCAAAAGAGATCTTCATGGCATTGCTCTGTGTGATCTTGAAGCCTTGTAGGGCGTCTCGTGCTGCCCCAGCCTGCACTTCATTGTCGAACTCCACAAAGGCGATGTCGTGCCTCCCAGGGACCAGTCGGACCTCCTTGAAGCCAGGGAACCTGGGAGGAGGGAATAGCAGACTTCAAGAGACCCACACTTAAGCATTCCCCTAATATTTTGGCACCAAAGTGACAGAGGCCAGAGAGGCTAAGTTTCCCTTAATGAGGCACAGACCTCATACCAAAAGATTACCTGGACAAAATGCATGCAGAACCCCATCCAATGAGAAGTCTTAACAGCCAAACAACCACAATGCGGACCAAACACAACACTAGCATCCCTTCCTTCCCCAAGTCCACCCCCCTAGTCTCTTGTTTTTGCTTTATTGAGACAGGGTCACTGTAAGTAGCTTAAACTTGATTTTTGATCCTCAGCCTAGGATTTCAAGATGCCAGCATGCCTGTTAACTTCCCTCCTCATTTCCTCCTGTCCAATGGGCATCTTTTCCCATCAGCAGTCTCACAAGCATACACTGTTTTGTGGAGATGGCATACCAGCTATACTGTTTCCAGCTTTTTTATGGCTTCTCAAAAGTTCCTTCAGCATGATTATGAAGAACTATTCAAGTCAGGTATGGAATGTCACACCTGGGAGGTAGAGGCAGGAGGATCACCAGTTCCTGGTGGCCTGAGCTACATATCATGACCATGTCCACGCTCTCCTAATAAACTGTCTGTTTCTAGCAGAGGGGAGGGGCTAGAGAGAGGGCTCAGCAGTTAAGATCAAGAACTGATGTAACAGGATCCAGGTTCGGTTCCCGCACCAACGTCAGACAGCTCAAAACTGCCTCCTAAAACTCCAGCTCAGAGACATCTGACACTTCTGGCACATACTTAAAAATAAAAGCAAGAAAATCTTAAAAGTATGTGTGTGTGTGTGGGGGGGGGGGGGGTATCTCAACTAAAACCTTCCATATTCCTGGATGGACTGTCCCTGCATACCACAGAGAAGCCTGAAAGCCTTGTTAGACTTATCATGCACCATCCCATCAAGAGTCTCTCGTAGCACAGGCTACATAGTTGAGAATGACCCTAACTGACCTCCATCCTCCTGCTTCAGCCTTCCAAGTACTGAGACTCCATGCACGTACTACCACTATACCCAGGCTTCATAGACACTTCTGGAAGAACTGTGCTCAGAAACACATGACTAGCAACACGTAGCCCTACTCTCTACTCAGCAGTCCCTCTACTCAGAGTCTACAGTTCCATCATACTGGCAGATGTTCCTAGTGTCCCCGGTGCCCCTTGTCATTTTTTTTTTAACACGCTGGCTCATGCCAACCTAAACCAGCTCAACATTTTGCTACTCTTACTTTTCCCTTGGTCTGTACCTCTCAGTGACACAGACTCATAAAAGGCAGCCCGGGAACCAAACTACCTCCACAATGGTGCCCACAGCACTGTGTGCCCATATGCCCCACCTCCCTTTCCTCCTTTCACACCTTCAGTTGCCACCAGAACGCTGGCACTCGCCCACCAAGCCAGGACCCAACTTACTGATTGAAAAGCATGGACAGCATGAGCTCGTTGGTCTCCTCAGGCAGGTTGGTGAGGAACAGGATGTGATTGGGTGGATTCTCGGAGAGCTGTGGGGAGAGATATGTGCCCATGAGCAGGAGTACCCCAAGAGGGATGGATGCCTGTTCAGTCTTTCTCACATGTCCCCTAATGCACATATATATTGTCACCCATCTTCCCAGTCAGTGCCCCCACAGACCACAGGACCGAGACAGTAAGGGGAATCTTTCAGCTTTTGCCACGACTGTGGCTAGGGCTAGGATGGGATATGGTACACGGCTGGAGCCCTAGTGCAGGCATTGCACTGGATGCAGACCTCAGCTTAGCTTTATCCTGCTCACCCAGACCAATACACAAGCCAACTCCTCTCTGTCCCAGGATGGCTCACCACACAGATCTTAGGTCCAGTGCCACTGCCCACTTACTAGGAGCCCCACGTAACTGTCCCACTTCTATTTGCAGGTTATATTTATGAGCTGGGGTGGGGTAGGGTCACTTACAGGCTGGGCAGGTGGCATCTGCCCGGGCATGAGCTGCTGGGGGGGGCATGGCCCCAGGGGGGATCTGGCCAGGAGCAAGGCCCGGCGGCGGGATCATGCCAGGTGGTGGCATGTAGGGAGGCTGGCCTGGCATGTGGTGCATGATCCGGGGTGCCTGTGTCATCGGTGGCATACCCTGAGGAGAAAGAGAGTTGGACTGAGGAGCTATAGGTCACGGAAAGCAAGGTCAAAGAAACAGAACTATCTGAGACGAGAGACAGAAAGAGAAAGGACCACATTTGAAAAGATGAAATCAACACCCAATAAACCCCCAAAACAGAAAAACTGAAGACTCAGGTGCAAGGAGAAATGTTAAACCAGAAATGGCTTTTTGAAAAAGTTAAAGGTGCAATTAGAGCATGGCCCAATTTTGTTAAGATGTACAAAAGGACACTGCAGGGGGACCAGAGAGAAACAGCTCAGCAGTTCCGAGTGGGCCCACAGCACCAAGGCAGGCCGCTCACAACTTCCTATGATTCTAGCTCTAGAAGACCCAATGCCCTCTTCTGGACTCCACAGGCACTGTACTCATGCGCACAAACACCCACATACAGACACAAATTAAAAAGTAATAATATGCCTTGGAGACATTGTCTCACTGTGTAGCCTGGCTGGCCTTGAACCTACAAGGACATGCCTGCCTTGTGCTGGGATTAAAGATGTGTACCACAATATACCTGGCCCCAAAATTAGATCTTTAAACAAAAGAAAAAAGAGGACTGGAGAGGTGGCTGAGCACCTCACACCTGAGAGTGTCTGTTTTTGTAGAGGACTAGGAACAGCATACACATGGCAAGTCATAACTAATTCTAATTCTAGCTCCAGGGGATCCAAGGCACACACATGCATGCAAACAAAATACATATACATATGTATATACATATGTGTGCATGCATATATTAAAAATAAGCAAATTAGCCGGGCGGTGGTGGCGCACGCCTTTAATCCCAGCACTTGGGAGGCAGAGGCAGGCGGATCTTTGTGAGTTCGAGGCCAGCCTGGTCTACAAAGCGAGTCCAGGACAGCCAGAGATATTCAGAGAAACCCTGTCTCGAAAAACCAAAAAAAAAAAAAAAAAAAAAAAAGCAAATTTGCTGGGTGTGGTAGCGCACGCCTTTAATCCCAACACTTGGGAAGCAGGGGCAGGAAGATCTCTGTGAGTTCAAGGCCAGCCTGGTCTACAGAGTCCAGGACAGCTGGGAGGGTGTAGAGGAATCTGTTGTTTCTATACATTAATAAACAAAGATGTCACACTGGAAAATCCCATTGGAGGCTCCCAGTGATGCTGCTAGAGGAGCCAGAATTCCTATACACTGATCTAAGGCAAACCAACATGGTCACAATTGTAAATGTGGTAAAAAAAATTGTAAATTAAAAAAAAAGAAAGGAAGGAAGGAAGGAAGAAGAGCTAGCAAGATAGCACAGCAGGCAAAGGCCCCTGCGTCCAAGCCTGACAACCTGAGTTCAATCTCCAGGATCCACAGGGAAGAGAACAGAATTGACCACAGCAAGTTGTCCTGACTTCTGCTCATGTCCCATGGCATGAACACTCATAAACATACACAATAACCAAAAATATCACTTGCAACCAAGAATAAATCAAAGATGAAAAGGTTGAGAACAGAAGAAATGATCAGTGGGACAAGTCCAAGACACACAGACACCACCACTAGCTGCGAAATGTGACACAGCCTGAGAACCATAAGACAAAAGTCTAATGAGACAGGAGGGGGCACAACTCAGCCATCTTTTCTTTTATGCACAGTGCTTCTGGTGATGCAGAGCAACACTGAGCTTCTCGTTTATACACCAAGATCAAAGACATTTTGAAGGTTCCTCTCACCCATTATGGGGTTGAGTTAGCTTTCTCAAACTCTCAATCCCCACCTCAACTCTCGAGCACTAGAATTGCAGGTACGTGCCGTGAGTTAACTCTGACAGACAGTACTACAAGGAGAATTTTCCTTTTTTCATTTCTGGTGCTGGTGATTGAACCGAGGACCTCATGTGAGCTGGGCACATCCCTACTTCTAGGCAGAGCTAAGCTTTCTTCCTGTAAATCCAATTGCCCTGCCCAGAACTGTGGGGATTCCTTATCAGACAAAGTGTCTAGGTAACACCCCAGAGCTGGTTTCCTTCTCCTACACTGGGACCCCAGGACTGAACTCAGGTCCCCAGGCTCACTTGGCAAGCACATTTATCAGTAGCGGTGCTACTGTGACCATGTTGTTTTGCCTTAGATCAGTGGACAGGCATTCTACCTCCTCCAGGGGCATTTTCCAGTGTGACATCTTTGCTTATTAATGTTTACAAACAACAGAATCCTCTACACTCCTCCCACTTATAGTATGGGTGACTGAATACAGAGCATCCCATAGGCTAAGTCAATTTTTTTACTTTATAATCCAGTAGTCTCTTTTTTTTTTGGTTTTGCTTTTGGTTTTTCGAGACAGGGTTTCTCTGAATATCTCTGGCTGTCCTGGACTCGCTTTGTAGACCAGGCTGGCCTCGAACTCACAAAGATCCGCCTGCCTCTGCCTCCCAAGTGCTGGGATTAAAGGCGTGCGCCACCACCGCCCGGCTCCAGTCGTCTCTTTAAATTAAATTTGCCTATAATTTGTAACAGCAGGCTGGTAAATTTTGCCTTTCTACAGAGACAGAGACACACACACACAAGTAACGATACACAAAACAAAACCAAAATCAAAGAAGGAAACTAGGAGACAGACCTTTAAAAACAATCAAATGTATGCAAAAGAACAGGCATTCAAAAGATTCCTCCATCCATATAGCTTGAGGACCCAATGGGACAACTCCCCTCCCTCTACCCCCACATGAAGCCGTGTGGCTGAAGAAAGCCTGGCAGGGAGAGGGTCACTTTTCTGCACCCGGGCTTACCGGTACAGGCTGGACAGAGCCCACCACAGGGGCAGCTCCCCCACCCTGAACAGCCTTTTTGGCAGCTGGTGTCTCCTGACTCTTGGGCTTCCTCTTCTCTCGTTTGCGATCCCTCTCCACAAAGGTGCCCTTCATTTTAGCAATGATGTCGGAGTCAGTCTTGGCATACTGGATGCGCTGCCAATCAGAGCAGAAAGGTCAAGGGAGCAGAAATCAGAGGGGAATTTCAGAGTTCAAAATGAGACCTCTCGAGGAACTTGCTAAGAAAAATGAGAGACTGCTTGACCACAACTTCCTCATCTGTAAAATGGAGATATTTTCCACTTGGCAGGATTGTCTAGGAACTTAATAGATCCAAATGTCCAGAAGCAGCAGTACCTGGACTACAAGAAGCAACTGTAAGTTAGGGTAGGAACATACAAGCTCTCCAACAAAGAACCTAACATCTGTTCAGACATATACTTAAAAAAATTTTCTTTAATGTTTATTTATTAATTCAAGTTACATCTCCATCACAGCCGCCTCTTCACCACTCCTGGTCCCACCCTCTCTCACTTGTCCTACTCCTCCAGTGTGGGGTGCCCCCACATATCAGCCCCCCTCAGTTCAGTCATGAGGGAAGAGCTTCCTCCTCATGTACTGGGGGCCTTTTTTTTTTTGGTTTTTCGAGACAGGGTTTCTCTGTGTAACAACCCTGGCTGTCCTGGACTCACTCTGTAACCAGGCTGGCCTTGAATTCACAGAAATCTGCCTGCCTCCACCTCCCAAGTGCTGGGATTAAAAGCCTGAGCTACCACTCCCAGCAATTACAGACAGTTTTAAACTGCCATGTGAATGTTGGGATTTGAACCCTAGTCCTTTGAAATAGCAGCCAGTGTTCTTAACCGCTTAGCCATCTCTTCAGCTCCTTAAAATTTTTTGAGCCAAGGTCTCACCATATAGCTCTGGCTAGCCTGGGACTCCCTTTGTAGAACAGACTGGCCTACAATTAAGAGATCTACCTGCCCGGCAATAAATAATTTTGCTTTTTAAAGTCCCATGTTCAGAAGGAGACTTGGAGTGTTGCTAAATGAACTTTTCAGATACAATGGTCAGGAAAAACTGAAATATAAAGGGATAGAATCCCTTGGACACATGGATCACCTAGCAAGGTAACATCCAGGAAGCTAAGGGATGAGAAAAGCTAGGCCTAGGATGCAGGTCTAGGATCCTAGCTGCTTAAGAGACTAAGGCAGAAGGATACTAGGTTTCATTTCTGCCTGGCTGCTGGCTACACTGAGGAGGATAGAGGGAGGCAGAGACCACAAAGACAAAATAAGAACATTTGTGCTTTTCTAGGTTGCTGAGACATGGTGTTGTAATGAGTGACGAGAGCTCTCGAAAAACCGTGTGGGGACCGGCCTAAGGTGGATGGAGGAACACACATGGAGCCAAGGAAAGGCGGTGGTTAGAACAAGGCTCACAGTAGTACACAGGCAGTGGTAGAGAATGGTATGGAAGAAAGGCAGTGCTTACAGAACCCTTTGATCACTTTGGTTGGGGCTCTTTTTGTAGAGTTTTAGACAGGCTCCCATTCTGCAATCTAAGTTACGTTGGAACTATTGACAATCCTCCTGCCTCAGACTCCTCCATGTAGGCAGAAGCCACCACACTTAGTGTCTTGATCACTTTGTGTCCCCGCAGCTATGATGTAAGAAACACAGAATGTAAAGGAAAAGCAAGAAAAAGTAGGATCCTTAGGGAAGACTATAGGCCACATGAGGTCCACACCCACCCAGTCTCCTACAGCACACAAGCATATAAACTTGTACACATTAGCACAGACATGCAACCTCCATAGCCAAGACACTCACCATGGGCTTGTCATAGAAGGGGAAACCCTGCATGGATCGCAGGGCATTAGTGGCACTGCTGACCTCCTTGAAGATGACAAACGCCTGGCCCCTCATCTTCAGGCTCCGAGACACCAGGATATCCAGGATCTGGCCAAACTGGGAGAAGATGGCGTACAGGGACTTCTTGAGCTCTGCATTCAGGGAAGACAAGACACGCTGTGACAATAGGCATGGCCATTGTGTCCTAGCAATTGTCATTATTAGAAGATGGACAGCCCAAATGAGGGGCCACCAGCCAACTGACTGACAGAATACCCAGAGTACTATAGCTCAAGAACCCACAGTAACAGCCAAGGACCCACCAGATGGATGTGTCTACAAGTCCCTACAAGACGTGGATGGCTATAGTGCCTGCTACACATCTGCTGTTCAGAAAATGAAAACACTTCTCTTCACTATCAGGTCTCCAGCTCAGCTAGCCTTCCAGTCCTTTCTTAAGCCCAAGGCACTATTCATTCGTTTGTTCGTTTATTAATTTTGAGGCAGGGTCTGATTCTATAGCCCGAAACTCTGAGCAATCCTCGTTTCTGTCTCTGAATCACAAGTATGACCTTCTAGTCTCTGACACACCTCAGCCTCTGCACTCTTTTCATGGAATGTCCTGACGTTTCCATGACTGTCCTCTCCTAGCCTCTTAGGTCTCAGCTTAACCGGGCGGTGGTGGCGCACGCCTTTAATCCCAGCACTTGGGAGGCAGAGGCAGGCGGATCTTTGCGAGTTCGAGGCCAGCCTGGTCTACAAAGTGAGTCCAGGACAGCCAGGGCTACACAGAGAAACCCTGTCTCGAAAAACCAAAAAAAAAAAAAAAAAAAAGTCTCAGCTTAAGTCTGCCACCTCTAAGAGGCCCTCTCCAACTGTACTGTCCACATGTCCCATGTCCCTCTTCTTACCCTGCCTATCTTCTCCAGTGAAACGTCAGAAATATACTTACTATCTCTCATTAACAACGATAAGCCTGTGACCCAGAGATGCTGGCCTACACCTGAATCCCAACACTCAGGAGCGGAAGGACTGGTATTAACCCTTCACTAGCTTCAGAAATCTACTTCCGAAATGCAGTGCACAAAGGGGCTTGCAAGCATCCACTGCACAAGCCTCATGACCCGAGTGTGATCTCGGGAACCCACGGTGGAAAGAGAACATGGCGGGAAGAGAATGGCCGCCCTAGAGATGCCCTGACCACACCCGTGCATCCATGCTCATAAACACACACGAAATAAATACATATAGTTATGCTCTTTTTTTTTTTTTTTTTTTGGTTTTTCGAGACAGGGTTTCTCTGAGTATCTCTGGCTGTCCTGGACTCGCTTTGTAGACCAGGCTGGCCTCGAACTCACAAAGATCCACCTGCCTCTGCCTCCCAAGTGCTGGGATTAAAGGCGTGCGCCACCACCGCCCGGCTGCTCATGTACTTTTTGATGTGTGCTAGGATTCAGTCTTTACAGAAAAGTAAACATCTGCCCCTGGACCTTAGTTGCAGAACTGAATTATTTGGTGGGGGGTTTTGTTTAAAAATTTATAGCTTTAAAATTTTTTTTTTTTTTTTTTTTTGGTTTTTTGAGACAGGGTCACTCTGTGTATCCTTTATCCTTACCTGTCCTGGATTCACTTTGTAGACCAGGTTGGCCTCAAACTCAGAGAGATCCACCTGCCTCTGTCTCCCAAGTGCTGGGATTAAAGGCGTGCGCCACCACGCCTGGCCCTAATATTATGTTTGTGGGTATTTTGTCTGCAGAAACCAGAAGAGGACACTCTATGCCCTGGAACTGGAGTCACAGACAGTTATGAACCTCCCTGGAGCGTGGTGAAATAAACCCAGATGTTCTGGCAAAGTAGGCAGTACCCTTTAACCACTGAGCCATCTCTCCAGGCCAGATTGATTTTCTTAGCTGCTGAATTTTAAACCCAGAGCCTTACTCATGCTGGCAAGACTAATAATTAGTTACATTCCTCAATCCTTTTGGAGAGAGGGTTTACTAAGTAGCCTAGGCTGGCCTGGAACTCAAGATCCTCCTGCCTCAGCCTCGTGAGTGCAGGGATTAGAGGCCTATATCACCACACACTAAAAGAAATAAGTTGTCAGCCAGGCGTGGTGGCGCACGCCTTTAATCCCAGCACTTGGGAGGCAGAGGCAGGTGGATTTCTTTTTTTTTTTTTTTGGTTTTTTTTCGAGACAGGGTTTCTCTGTTTAACAGCTCTGGCTGTCCTGGACTCGCTTTGTAGACCAGGCTGGCCTCGAACTCGCAAAGATCCACCTGCCTCTGCCTCCCAAGTGCTGGGATTAAAGGCATGCGCCACCACCGCCCGGCTGGCAGGTGGATTTCTATGAGTTCAAGGCCAGTCTGGTCTACAGAGTGAGTTCCAAGACAGCCATGGCTGTTACACAGGGAAACCCTGTTGTGACAAACCAAATAAAATAAAATAAGAGAGCGAGAGAGAAAGAAAAGAAATAAGTTAGAAATAACCTCTCTTTGGTTTTCAATGTGTTCTACCCTGTAGCCCAAACTGGCTTCAAACTTTCACTCTTCCTGAGTAATAGGAAATACAGACTTTTGCCAAGGAGCCTAGTCCAAGAATTTGCTTAACCAGAATCCTACACTTGTGTTCTGTTTTTCTTGTTATTTGCTCTCAGGCAAGTTATTCTACCCAAGTTCCAATTCCTTAATCTGAGAGGCTTGTGAGAATTAAATATATTCAAGATTTGGGGCTAGAGAGATGGCTCAGTGGTTAAGAGCACTGCCTGCTCTTCCAGAGGTCCTGAGTTCAATTCCCAGCAACCACATGATCACTCACAACCACCTACAATGTGATCTGATGCCCTCTTCTGGTTGCAGGTATACATGCAGACAGAGCATATATTTATATATAATAAATATATTCAAGGTAGAATCCTGTACACCATCACCCATGTTACGGAGTCATTCATTGTGAATCACTTCTATGTGTCATTTACCTTGTAGCCAATCACTCGACCACCACCCAGAGGCCAGGAGACAAGAGACAGTCTCAATGATAGCAGACTGATGGAGAGAAACATCCTGGAAAGCTTCGCAAAAAAAAGCAATCCATGAACTAAAACCTTGAAGATCAGCAACAATGCGAAGATTAAATGGCAGAGTGTAAAATGGTAAGGGTGTGTTGAAAACCAAGGAAGCAGTTTTTCCAAAGGCCAAAGTTAATTCTTAACAGGCTGAATGGGGAAGGCTAATAAAGGGGATGCTAGAGGTGAAACGGGATCAACTCACGTGAGATCACCTAATCAGCGTCCAGGCTGTACCGAAAACTCACCATCTTTCTTGATCTTCTCATTGAGATTGTTGATATAAATAGTGTGGTTAGGACGGGTCTCGGGAACTGCCATGGTTGTTCAGGTACAGCTTAAAGGCAAAAAAAGGCGACTTTAGCCCTACGTTTCCCCAAATTCTTTGTTCCAAAGAGCTGATCTACTCTGCTCTGAGATCCTTCTTCCAAGAGGAAGTAGAGGAAGACCGGAACTGGGGGAGGATGGCACAGCTTGGCAACAAAGCCAGCGTAGGAATCTGCTTCTCCAGTCCGCGTGCTAAGAGCGATCTAGAGGTTAACTACAAATCCCAGAATGCTCTATGAGTCCCCGACAGGCGGAGCATGGCAGGCGGCGATTCCCATTAGTCCATGCGCGCGAAAGGCGTTCCGGAAGGAAAAAAAAAGGAGCCCGGATGTCGGAGCCAGTCATAGTTAATAAAGTAGGGTCCGACTTGGAACATCTTGGTCTCTCAGAGACAGGCCTCCCGAAGTAACGCACCCGAAGACCGGAAGCCAAGTGCTCCACCCGCCTCCCCCAAGCCGAGGGACGTCTACACCCGCGGGGATCCACCACCTGAATCGCCGCTCTCGCCGACAGCGCCCGCCACGCTACTCTACTCAGAGACACAGCTTTCTTGCCTGGCTCCGGCTTCCCCTTCCTCGAGCTAATCACCGTGCGCAACCTCGGTAGATTGACTTGTCAGAGTAAGTCTCTAACCCCAGACCTCAGCGCCTGCCAATTAAAGGAATACTAGGGTTCCCGCCTTAGCGACAAACCCCGCCCCCTTACCGGGCGTGAACGGACCAATCAGACAAGGCTACGAGCTTTCGCCCAATAGGGACATGTCTAGAGCTATAGTGCCTTTGCGAGACTGCCTCTCTGAGGCCACGCCTCTTCCTCTTCCATCAGTGGCCTTGGATCACGTGTTCGCCTAGGAGCGTTGTACTGGTTGCGAATTCTAGCACGTGGGGTGAGAAAGGACAGATGGAGGCTGGCCGAGTGACGCCATTTGCTCCTGGGGAGGAGCGTGCAAGTTCCTGGATTCCGTTCCCTAGTCCATCGGTATATAGCAATTTAGCCTTTGATCTCTGAGCTGCTGCAACTCCAATACTGCCCGGCTGATTTCACCATCCTGCCCACCACTAGGCTGTTTTCCCAGCCAAGTGTCATTTTTTTAACCACTTGACCTGTAGCTCTTAAGGTCAACTACAAGTTTCCAAAGCCCCTGGATGTGAAGTGGGCAAGTGTCATCTTTAGTCATTTCACAACAGAGCAGAACTTCCATATTACAGAAGTGACCAAAACCTAGCAGATGAAACGTGGCCTACAAAATTTCCTTCCTAATAGAGCCACAGCCCACCCACCCTTGGGGATCCTTCATCATTTGGTTTAGCCCGGGTTGTCTTTTCAGTGTTTCAAATACTAACCTGGGTTCTCCCAGACCACTTAGGCACCATATTTTGCAATTCAACACTAATTTTAATTTTTTTTTTAATATAGGTCTCAAATGTGCACGCCTGAATATCACATCCAGTTGTTTTAAAAAATATCCTTGAGAGATTTGGGAGGATCCTCTTTTTCACTTCACATCTTCCTGAAGACCCCAAATGACTTCTCCATGCTCTTTCCCCGTAAAATCCACAGTCCCCCGGATAATTCACGAGACACAAGACCCCAACATTCCACCTCCTTTATCCTTAAGTGCCCTGGACTTAGCTTTGCCATCCCCTCCCTGTAGTCCTCAGGCTTCTGTTCCATTACCAGCACCACCACCACCACCTCCTCCTCCACCTTCTACTGTGGAGGCCATTCTTCCTCATGTCTATGGCATGGAGAGCAGCCGGCTCCTGAAAGAGGCTTTGGAGAAGGCTAGCCCAGTCCCCAAAGGCAAGGAAGATGTGAAGAGGCTCCTGAAGTTGCACAAGGACCGGTAGGGTCTCCAGTCCCCAACACCACCCCAGGTCTCAGCCAATCACCTGTCCTCCAAATCACTTCAGCCGCCCACTGTTGGGGTGTCCCATTTCTTTGATCTCAAACAGCATCTATCTGTTTGAGATCAAGGAAATGATCAGTAAAGTCCCCTACCTAGTTCTTTTCTCTTGCAATACAGAGAACAACTCTTTATGTGCCCAGTTCCAAGGCAGAGGCCAATGGTTCTGTCTCTCCAGACAGTGACTCCCAGAGTAACCAGGGCTATGATAATGGGGCCCAAAGGAAGTGTCTTAACTCACTGGTGGCTTCTGGAAGAGAAGCAGCTGCAAATGTCAGTGATAGGCACTCTCTACCGGTGAAATGAGCCTATTCAAGGCAAATTAAAGTATAAAGGCAGTTTTATTGGGGGAAGCTCTTGGGCAGGCTCACCAACCTCACAGGAGGGGATCAGTGAAGGCACAAGGCTGGGCTGGGGTAGGAGCTTCTTAAAGTGAAGTTGGGGAGGGAGTTGTAACTTGATGTGATGGTGAGATACTGGGATTATAACCTTATTTGGTGAGTTTGGGTCCCTGTAGGTGTGTCTTAGGTCCAGTTGTCACTTTGGAATCCAGAACTAGAAGCTGGCTTTGTCCAGTGTTTTACATGGGCTTTTGCAAGCACGGCTCCTTATCAGAAAAGAAGCGTGGGAACCTTTTGGTCAAGGCCATCTTGCCTTTGTCCCAAAACCTCCAGCATAACAGCTGGTGAGCAATTTTTGCAGGCCGATACCATGAGAGCCCAGAGAACATTGGTGCAGATCTATGTAAAGGCATGTGTGTTGTCTTCAAAGAACTGGCAAAGAGGAGCTGGGAAGATAGGCAAGCACCAGCCTACACAGAGTGTGGCAGACTGGGTGGGGGAATTTGGACTGCCCTGATCCCCACCATCACCACCTGATGAGGAAACTGAGGCTTTGGGGAGGTGGGGAGCTGCCAGCCAGGAGTAGCCATGAGGCCTTAGGACATCTTGGTCTCCAGGAGGTGGTCTCAGAGCTGTTCCTTTGTGACGTATCCTTGTTGCTCTGCTTCAGGTTCCGAAGTGATTTGCAGTGGATCCTCTTTTGTGCTGATATGCCATCACTCATCCAAGAAGGCCCTCAGTAAGAACCCATTGCCCTGATGTGAGAGGGCCCTGCCAGTTTTCTTTTTTTTTTTTTTTTTTTTTGGTTTTTCAAGACAGGTTTTCTCTGTTTAACAGCTCTGGCTGTCCTGGACTCGCTTTGTAGACCAGGCTGGCCTCGAACTCGCAAAGATCCGCCTGCCTCTGCCTCCCAAGTGCTGGGATTAAAGGCGTGCGCCACCACCACCCGGCTCCTGCCAGTTTTCTAAGGCCAAGCTGGCCTTGTAGGACAAGCACTCCCCCCCACCCCCACAAGACATCCTGGAGAGGGAGAAAAATTTGCAGGGCATTTCCACATCAGGATCCTGTGTGTATATCTGTGTATAAAACACAGAAGGCGCCGGGCAGTGGTGGTGCACGCCTTTAATCCCAGCACTTGGGAGGCAGAGGCAGGCGGATCTTTGTGAGCTCGAGGCCAGCCTGGTCTACAAAGCGAGTCCAGGACAGCCAGAGATATTCAGAGAAACCCTATCTTGAAAAACCAAAAAAAAAAAAAAAAAAAAACAACAAAAGGCAGTAAAAAGGGGGCAAAAAAAAGGGGCTGTAGCCATGTGCCATGCCTTTACGGATCTCCTTTGTTCCACCCATCCGCTAGGTGCCCAAGTTTGTCCCTATATCCCAGCTGATATATTCTCCCTACCTGGCACGGGAGGGAAGTCAAATCCCCTAGACAGCACACCTCTCCCCTCTTCTGGGGACAAAGGAGTTCAGTAAAGACATGGCACATGGCTACAGAGTGGGCTCTCTCTCTCCCAGGTGTGGACTGGTGGCCTTGTGGATGGCAGGAGCTCTCCTGTCAACCCCTGGCAGTGTCTCTCTGGAAAGACTGCTGCAGGTTGCCATGGAGAGAGGCTACACAGTGCAGGGAGAGATGTTCTCTGGTGAGTTGACTGGGAAATACCCCAAGCCTTCAGTTCCATTGGCTCCTCTCTAGGAGGGGCAAAGGGGGCCAGCTGAGACACTGAAGGTACATGAAGAGGCCTCATTCCCTTCTGGTCCACCATTACAGTAGTAGACAAAGTTGATAGCAGGAGAAGTCAAACCAGGCTGCCTGAGTTTTAAGCCCAGCTTTTACCATCTCTATAGCTAAGTTTAAGGAACTAACCATCTTTGTGTCTCACCTTTTTTATTTTATTTTATTTATTTATTTATTTTTATTTTTTTGTAGTACTGGGAATTGACCTCAGGGTCATAATGCTTGCTAGGCAGGAGCTCTATCACTGAGCCACGCCCCCAGCCCCTCACTGGGGGATTCTAGGCAGGGGCTCTACCACTGAGCCACGCCCCCAGCCCCTCACTGGGGGAGTCTAGGCAGGGGCTCTACCACTGAGCCATGCCCCCAGCCCCTGACTGGGGGATTCTAGGCAGGGTCTCTACCACTGAGCCACGCCCGCAGCCCCTCACTGGGGGATTCTAGGCAGGGGCTCTACCACTGAGCCACGCCCGCATCCCCTCACTGGGGGATTCTAGGCAGGGGCTCTACCACTTGAGCCACGCCCCCAGCCCCTCACTGGGGGATTCTAGGCAGGGGCTCTACCAGTGAGCTCTATTTCCAGCCGTGTGTTTCTTTTATCTTTTTCTTTTGAGACATGCCTCACTAAATTAAATTGCTTACCCTGGTGTTGAACTCACTGGGTAGTCCAGGCAGACTTTGAACATCAGATGCTCCTAATTCAACCTCTAAATAGCTGGGATTACAGGTCTGTGCCATCAGGCCCAGCTTGTACCTCATTTTCTGCACTTAAATGATAAGTCCTTTTGAAATGATTCTCATTCATATATTTATTGATTTATTTATTTACACTCTCTCCATCCTTCTTTTTCTCTTCCTTCTCCAGTGGCTGACATGGCCAAACTGGCCCGAGAGACTTTGGGCTGCCAGGCTGAGCTCCTCTGTGGTGGCCTGGGTGGTCCTAACAGAGATCGGGTCCTGCAGCACCTCATCACTGGACATCCCCTACTCATCCCGCATCCCAGGGCCTGGGAGGGAGCTGGGCAGGGATGGTGAAGGATGGGATCCAGGGCCACACCACAGTTTGGACCTTAACACCAGCTCTAGCTATGATGAGGATTTCAACCACGAGCCATGTCAAAAGAAAGGGCATAAAGCCCACTGGGCAGTGAGCGCAGGTGGGTCTTCCCCCAACACCTTTGGCCCAGTGTGCTGCTCCCAAGAGCTCTCCAGCCATTATTACCTCTACTCACAGTGTTTTATCATCAGTGAAGGTGCTGGCCATGCACTGAGAGTGAACAACAGCTTGGTCACTCTTTCCCATACGGTACTTAGCAAAAAGCCTAGCAGGCATCAGGTGCCGCAACTATCTGCTGATTAAGAGTTCCCACAAGACGCCGGGCGTGGTGGCGCACGCCTTTAATCCCAGCACTCGGGAGGCAGAGGCAGGCGGATCTCTGCGAGTTCGAGGCCAGCCTGGTCTACAAAGCAAGTCCAGGACGGCCAGGACTCTGTTACACAGAGAAACCCTGTCTCGGAAAAAAAAAAGAAAGAGAAGAAAAGAGTTCCCACAGCAGGCTCAGAGCACAGACTGGGGAGTGAAGGACTCCAGCTGCAGCCCAGCCTCTGCCCCCTTCATACTCCTTACTTCTGCCTAAGTTTCTTCCCCTCTCTGGGCCTGTTGCCCCCTGGAAATTAAGGAGGCAGGGGAGGGATACTAGCTTTTCTCACAGAGAAAAGCCCACTGGGCAGTTTGACAGGTTCCTGTGGCTATTGGTTCAGGGGATACCTCATGAAAAGGAAGGCATGGCAGCTGATGGCTCTGCCAAAGATGGCAGGAGCCTGAGGTAGCTCATTAGTTCTTGGTTGACCAGGAAGCAGAGAGCTCCACCCAGAAATGTAGATTGGACTATAATCCTGCACTTGCACTTCAGCTCCATCCCAGGGGTTTATGTCCTTCAGCAAGGTCCCACCAGCTCCAAAATAGCGCCACCTATTGCAGGCCAGAGTCCCAACACTTAACCCTAAGGGGGCATTGCCCATGCCAACGGTAATGGAGGGAATGCTGCCTCCTCTTACAGCTGCCTGGTGAGCACGTGACTCCCCTAGACCGCAGTCCGTACTCCTTGCATCTCTGTCAGCAGCACTACCATCATACCGCCTGTCTGGAAGCAAGGTGGATTTGTGGATATTGGGCCAGGACAGAGGCTCTGCCAGGCCCCTGGATGTTTGTCTGGCCTTGAATGCTTCTCTGTGTGTGGGTCTTTCTGGAGATGTCAGGGTTTTCTTCGTTTTAATGCTGTTTCTACCTTCCATGTGCTGCAAGAGGCAGGACTTCAGGTCCCTGAGGCTTGGAAGCCAGAGGCCCTGCTGTGTACCCGCAGAGTCCTACTAACCTTGTGGTAGAGGGTTGTCCTGGCACCTAGGTATAAGCCAGGCAACTCACATTCTCTTCCTGTCCCCAGGGGTCCTGATAGGTGTGCAGAGTGTGCCAAGCTCTGGCTACATCGAAGACTTGGAGTTGCCAGGCCTCTTCCACCCAGTGCCTGGTGCACCCTGCCAACCACCATCCTTCCCAGAGGAAAGCTCCCCGGGTGCCATCTTCCTTCTCTCCAAACAGGGCAAGAGTTGGCATTACCAGCTGTGGGACTATAGTCAAGTCCAGGATAGTAACCTGCAGCTGACAGACTTGTCACCTGCAAGGGCTGCCGATGGACGGGTATACGTGGTACCTGATGGTGGGGTGCAAGCTGGCCTCTGTGGCCAGGCCCTGCTGCTTAGACCACAAGAGTGGAGCCATTAGCTGGAGTCAGGGCACCTGCCTTGATCTTATCTCCATCACTATTAGAGTGTCTCAGCTTCATCCCCTTGTGTGACATTTTCAGTCCAACCTGTATCTTGATTTCCTGCCCAGAAATCTTTCACAGGATCACCCCATCTAGAGTCACAAGCTTGATGACTGTCCAAAGTCTAAATTCATTACTTCTAGGATCAAACCTTCCTTTGGTTAAGGAAGACTTGATTTTGTGCAGGATTTTTGTTTTTCAAAGCATGATCTCTGCTTTGGGGGAGAGGGAGAGACACACATACTTCTAAACCCAGTACTCAGAAGATAGAGCAGCTGCCCAGGCATGGTGGTGCACACCTTTAATCCCAGCACTTGGGAGGCAGAGGCAGGAGAATCTCTGTGAGTTCAAGGCCAGACTGGTCTACAAAGTGAGTTCCAGGTCATCCAGTACTGTTTGTTTGGTTGGTTTTGTTTTGTTTTGTTTTTTTGGTTTTTCGAGACAGGGTTTCTCTGTGTAACAGCTCTGGCTGTCCTGGACTCACTTTGTAGACCAGGCTGGCCTGGAACTCACAATGATCTGCCTGCCTCTGCCTCCCAAGTGCTGGGATTAAAGGCGTGCACCACCACACCCGGCAACATCCAGTACTGTTACACAGAGAAACCTTGTCTTGAAAAAGAAAAGAATAAAGCCGGGCGGTGGTGGCGCATGCCTTTAATCCCAGCACTTGGGAGGCAGAGGCAGGTGGATCTTTGCGAGTTCGAGGCCAGCCTGGTCTACAAAGTGAGTCCAGGACAGCCAGGGCTACACAGAGAAACCCTGTCTCGAAAAAACAAAAAAAGAGGGAAAAAAAAGGCCAGGCATGGTGGCACATATGGTTAATCCTAGCACTTGGGAGACAAAAGCAGGTGGATCTCTGAGTTCAAGGCCAGCCAGTTCTACAGAGTTCCAGGATAGCCAAGGCTACACAGAAAAACCCTGTCTCAAAAAATCTTTAAAAAAAAAAAATGAAGAGCAGTGGTTCTCAACCTGTGGATCATAAGCCTTTCTAGGGGGTTGTCAAACAACCCTTTCACAGGGATCACCTAAGACCATCATAAACTCATATTTACTTTATGATTCATAATAATAAGATTACAGTTACGGAGCAGCAATGAATATATTTTATGGTAGTAGGTCACTACAACATGAACTATATTAAATGGTTACAGCATTAGAAAGGCTGAGAACCCTGAGGCAGAGGTAGGCAGATCTCTGAATTTGGGACCAGCTTGGTCTACATAGCAAGCTCTAGGCCACCCAGGGATACATAGTGAGACTGTCTCAAAAAGAAAAAAAAAAGTCTATGTAGCCTTGGATGACCTAAACTCCCTCTGTAGACCAGGTTGGCCTCAACCTCACAGGGATCTGCCTGTCTTTGTTTCCTGTATGCTGGGATTAAAGGCATTTTCCTCATTCCTAGCCTAGAGGAAGACTCTTGTAGTAACTCAGACCCTAGTCGTGGCCCTCCCTCCTGAATGTGACATCCATGGTCTCTCTTTGGGGATATCTTTTAAGACACTGTCAGTTCACTGGACATCTTCATGAGCCTGGGGCACCATCCCCAACGTTGCTCACAGGGCAGGAATTAACCCAACTCCCTTCCCCTTGGCACACTCATACTATTGCTCACGTACCTGACAGCTGTGATAGCCTTTCAGATACCACGACTAGGTGCCAACACCAGCCATGAACTAAATACCATGATCACTCTCCTTGAGCTGGTAAGATGGCTTAATGGGTGACCCAGGGGCCCATGTGGTAGAATGAGAACTGATTTCCACAAGTTGTCCCCTCACGTCCACTTGCTTTCTGTGGTACATGCATATGCATGCATATTCACAAAAATTCAAATGTAATAAACTCTTGAAAGCTTACTCCCCATAACTTCATCTTGGCTCCAATATACTTTTCTCTTCAAAGAGTCCTTGGGACCCACTTCCACGTAGTGAGGAGGAGAGGGATATGTTTGCTTTTTAAAGACAGGTTTTGTCATGTTATGCGGTCAGATTAGCTTCGAGTATGTCACATCCTGCAAAGGCTGGGATCATGATGCAGGCCTATAACCCCAGTATTTGGAATATAGAAGCCAATCAATTCAAGCTCATCATCAGCTACATGAGCAGATCAGAGCCAACTTGTGCTATGTAAGACTCTTAAGTAAACCACAAAGGCAGCTGTATGTATCTCCTTTATCCATCCCACCATCAACTCTTCAGTACTGTGAAGAAATAGGTACCTGCTACACCTACTGGAAGAGGAGGAATAAATCTGGGTCAGGTCGATGAGGTGCTCTCCACAAAAGGTCACACTCCATGGGAGCTGAGTGGTGCAGTCTCTTAGTAACCAGTGGGTTGGGTGAACAGCAGTCTTGAACCCTCCCCTTGATATTTGGTTGGCACTGTCCTGGTACATAGTACTGGAGCTCAAAAGTGCTGGTCTAGGAGCCCTGTATCTCTACATGGTCTAGCATAGAGCCAGACCTAGGAGAATAGCAATTTAGGCTAGGCATGGTGTCACATGCAATCTCAGTACTCAAGAGGCTGAGTCAGGGGGGCACAGTGAGTGTGATGAAGTAAGCCTGGGCAACATGGTGTGTACCAAGCAGGTTTGGACTATAGAGCAAGACCTGTCTCAAGAAGGGGTGGGGGCCTAGAGAGATGGCTCGGCAGTTAAGGCATTGACTGTTCTTTCAGAGGACCAGGGTTCAAATGTCAGCACCCACATGGCAGCTCACAACAGTAATTCCAAGATCTGATACTCTCACACAGACCTAGATGCAGGCAAAATACCAATGCCTGTAAAATAAAAGTAGCCGGGCGGTGGTGGCGCACGCCTTTAATCCCAGCACTTGGGAGGCAGAGGCAGGCGGATCTTTGTGAGTTCGAGGCCAGCCTGGTCTACAAAGCGAGTCCAGGACAGCCAGAGATATTCAGAGAAACCCTGTCTCGAAAAACCAAAAAAAAAAAAAAGTAAATAAAAATTAAAAAAAAAAAGCTGAGTGTCAAGGCACACCTTACACCACAGCACTCTAGAGACTAAACAAGAGGACTTCAAGTTCTAGACCAACCTGAGTTACACAGTGAGACCCTGTCTCAAAAACAGGAGAAAAAAAAAAAAAAGCCAGGCGTGCAAACTCTATGAGTTTGAGGCCAGCCTGATCTACAAAGTAAGTACCAGGACAACCAGGGTTGCACAGAGACCCTGTCTTGGAAAACAAAAAATAAAAAAAAAGAGGTTGGGGAGATGACTCATCAATTGTAGTTTGGATTCCAGAACTCATATCAGGAAGCTCAAAATCACCTGTAACTCTAGCTCCAGGGGCAGGGGGTTCAGTGCCTCCTTCTGGCCTTCTTAGGCACCAGAACACATGTAACACACACAAAGTACAAATAAGTCTTTGTGTGTGTGTGTGTGTGTGTGTGTGTGTGTGTGTGTGTGTGTGTGTGT
>CAJQZJ010026257.1:796869-807383 GCA_907164525.1 Lophiomys imhausi | reverse complement strand
TGTGTGTGTGTGTGTGTGTGTGTGTGTGTGTGTGTGTGTGTGTGTGTTTTCAAAATGGGTTCTCTGTGTAGCCCTGGTTGTCCTGGAACTCACTCTGTAGACCTAGCTAGCCCTGAACTCACAGAAATCCACCTACCTCTGCCTCTCAAGTTCTGTGATTAAAGGCGTACACCACAACACCTGGCTTATAAATCATTTAATTAAAAAAAAAAAGCTAATAGCATTTCTGAGTCCTGAAGAGTGTTGAATGCTCGCTCTCCCAAAGTGATCACTCCATTATCCCACCCACCATGAAGGCCCAGAGTATGAAATCTCAGCTCACATACCCAGACACCAAGAAAATACAATATTGACTTTGTCTTGTTTATTGGGGTACTACAGTGGGCAGGAGGCACAGTGAAACCATTTTGCCTCGATTCCCTGACACCACCCCAGCTAACTACCTCATATATAAATACATACATATATATAGATAGATGGATAGATATAAAGTCAGTCAGTAGAAAAGGAAGACATGTCAGCCCTGGAAGACATTAGGGGCTTCAGCTTAGAGAAGAGGTAGGTTCTTGTCCTTGCCAAGTCCATCTGTGTGGGTGGGAGCCAAGGTTCTGGAGCACAGGGACAGAATGGCTTCTGCCCCACCCCAGAGTCCTAGAGTCTTTGGTTAGAACCAGGTAGTCTACAGTTAGGGCCAGCAGCCCCACCCACTGCTGGGGCTTGTGCTTCTGGGCAATCTGACACTTCATTCTGTGTGTGGGTGGGGCACTTATACAGTGAAGCAAGGCAGCGCTGGGTCCCAAGGAGAAACCTCCTCCCTTGCCTCGGAAACCTCTTCCTGTCATTGGATTCTGCTGAGACAAGAGCCCTGGGGTCAAGGGCAGGAGAAGGAAGTCCTGAGGCCGAAGGGGTACACCAAGGAAGGAAGATGGTCACAGTACTGGTACCGGTGCATGTGGTCTGGGTCTGCTGGAGCTCAGAGTCCACAGAGCAACAGACAGGATCCTTCATGGCACTGGCAGGGAGGAAGTAAGTTGTGCCTCCCCAGCCCCCCCCCCCCAACAGGAGCAACAACCTCAGGTAGCATCAGCAAGTGTTCCATGATGTCATGCCCTCCTTTCAGCACTTGGATGGCCTCTAGATGGGGTTGTCACTGGCCTAGGTAGACAAGTAGCTCCTGCAGGTCCTTACAAATGGTGCTTAGTCCTCTGGGGAGCGGCTCTGAACTCAGAGAGCCAGCTCAGGGAAGAGTTCATCACTCACTCTTCTGGTTGAGCTGTGGTACTCCTCAGACGCTTTCTTAGCTGACCAGAATGTCATACTCATGTTCTGCTAACTCTGCCACCACCTATCTTGTTCCCCATATCGTAAGGGAGCCCAGTGCTGGGGAGCCTGCAAAGCTCCTCAGACCACTCTGGTGACACCTCAAAGACCCTCATTTCCATCACCAGTCTCAGGCCCAACAACATCTTAGGGCTTCTCCAGCCAGACACATGCTATCCTGGCAGGTGAGCCTGGCAGTGGCAGATGAGGTCAGCTGTGTGCAAGCCCTTGGAGAAGTGAGCCTGGCAGCGACAGACGAGGTCAGCTCCATGCCAGCCCTTGGAGAAGTGAGCCTGGCAGCGACAGACGAGGTCAGCTCCGTGCCAGCCCTTGGAGAAGTGAGCCTGGCAGCGACAGACGAGGTCAGCTACTCGCCAGCCCTTGGAGAAGGCGGATCAAATTGTCCAGACCCCAGAGGTAGCCATCCTCGCGGTTGCCCTCAGCCCAAGGCAGCCTGTGACTGAGGGTCTGCTGCTCAGGCAGGCCCACTGTCTTGCCGAAGTCAATCATCCAGATGTTGGCCAGGCCAGTGTGGTCATGCACGAAGAGCAGGGAACTGCCCACTACCTGTAGCGGTTAGTGAGAGAAGAGGTTAGGGAGAGGTGCAAGCACTAGCCAGTCTGTTCCCTGGTGAGCAGTAAAGCAGGGTGGCAGACAGCAGAAATTCTGGAATGAGGTTGCCCCAGTTCAAATCCTGACTCTGCTACTTCTGGGCTGTACACCCTTGGGTAAGTATTTTACCTCTGCTTCAACATATACAAACTGAGAATAACCGTATAATTTATACATATAAGCATTTCAAATGATTCCTGGAACATAACGAGTGTTACAATTATCTTGTGTGTGTGTGTGTGTGTGTGTGTGTGTGTGTGTGTGTACGAATTCTGAGGATGGCCCAGAGTCTCTCATAAACCAAGCAGGAGTTCACAGGCTAAGCTAAACCCCCAGCCCTTGTTTTTTGTTTTGTTTTTGTTTTTCAAGACAGGGTTTCTCTGTGTAGCCCTGGCTGTCCTGGACTCACTCTGTAGAACACCAGGCTAGATCTGCCTGCCTCTGCCTCCAAGTGCTGGGATTAAAGGTGTGCACCACCATGGTCAGCCCCCTAGCCTAGCCCTTGTTACCTTCTTTTTTTTTTTTTTTTTTTTTTTTTGGTTTTTCAAGATTGGGTTTCTTTGTGTTATAGCCCTGGCTGCCCTGGACTTGCTTTGTAGATCAGCCTGGCCTCGAACTCACAGAGATCCACCTGCCTTTGCCTCTCGGGCTGTTACCTTCATTTTCTTTTTTTTTTTTTCCTTTTTTTATTTTTTAGGTTTTTCGAGACATGGTTTCTCTGTGTATCCTTGACTTGACTGTCCTGGACTCACTTTGTAGACCAGGCTGGCCTTGAAATCACAGAGATCTGCCTGCCTCTGCCTCCAGAGCGCTGGGAATAAAGGCGTGCGCCACCACACCTGGCTGGGCGCACCCCTGGCTACCTTCATTTTCTGTCACTCATTTCTTGTTTGTCTGACAGGGTCTTATGTAGTCCCAGATGACCCTGAGCTATCTATCTATACTGCCAAGGATACCCTTGAACTCCAGATCCTCCTGCCTCCACCCACCATGTGCTGGAACTACAGACATGCACTAAGATACCTGTTTCTCTTTTGGCCAGGATGGCCTGGACTCCCAGTGCCCCTGCTTCCTCCTCCTAGGTGCTAGAGCAGTGTGAACCATCACCCTGGGTTATTTGCTGTCATTTTTTAAAGCCACACACAAGCTCAAATGGCATCAAGGTCCTGACTGGGTCATGTAACTCAGACTAAAGACACTCGAGAACTTTCTCCAGAGTAGGGCAGTGGCTTCTTAGGCCTAGTGGACTGTGACTGATGACGTTAGGCAAGTGGCTTCCTTCCTCCGGTCTTGGTGTCCTGTCTGTAGAATGGGGAAGTTGGTAACACTCTACCTCCTGGGGTCACCACAAGCACCCACAAGCCACAGGCTCCTAAAGTGCCTCCCAGTTCTGCCTCGAGGTCCTTCTCGGCGGGTGCTGGTAGAGGAGCTTCTATTTATTTTCTATAGACAGTCACTGGTGAGCTGGTGTAGTGACACACATCCACAATCTAAGCACTTGAGAGGCAGATGAAGGACACCACAAATTTGGGGTCAACCTGGGTTACATAGTGAGTTCCAGTCCTGCCAAAGCTAACAGAGTGATCATGTCTCAAAAGAAAAAAAAAGTCACTAACACAGCCTCGGTAACACAGCACACCTTTAATTCCAGCATTCAGAAAGCAGAGGCAGGGGGATGTCTATGAGGTCAAGGCCAGCATGGGCTACAGAGTGAACAAATGGGCCAGTGAGATGGCTCAGCACATAAAATCAGTTGTCACCAAACATGATGACCTAAGTTCAGTTCCTGAGACTCTCATGGTGGAAGGAAAAAAATGACTCCACAGATTGTCCTCTGACCTCCATAGTACACATACACCCCATCCAACATTTCCATAGCCTAAGTGCAATTTTGAAAATTACACACCAGAGTCATTCTTCCCTACAAACAAACAAGAAGTAGTTACTGCCTTCCTTTCATCTACCTCCAGTTTTCTGAGTCCCCCTCATCTGTCCTAAACCAGGTTTCAACGCCACTCTGCTCCCAGACCCCATTTCCTGCACAGGTGAAAAGCTGCCTGTCCAGAGCCAGATGCTGCTAGCCCTTGTGATTACAGGTCTTAATCCCAGCTACTTAGGAAGCCGAGGCAAGAGGACTGAAAGTTCAAGGTCTGTAGCCTGGACTACATATAGATACCCTGGGCAAATTAAATTCTGTCTCAAAATAAAAATGTAAAGAGGCTAACCTGGTCTGCATAATGAATTCCAGACCAGCCAAAGACACACAGTAAGCCCCTGTCTAACAAAACAAATAAAATAAAAAGTGAAAAGTTGGGGACACAGCTCAGTTGGTAGAGTGTCTGCCCCCCAAGCATGCTAACACATACCCATAACCCCACACTCAGGAGGTAGAGGCAGGAGGATAAAAGTCCAAGATCATCCTCAGCTACATAGCAAATTCCAAGTCAGCCTGGGGTCCATGAGACCCTGTGTCAAATAAAAACATGGACTGTGTGAGGACGAGATGTAGTTCACTGGTAGAGTACTTGCTTGGCAAACATGAGATCCTGAGTTCAAATCCTGGACCAAACAGAACAAAGAGACAGACCGCAGCCAGTTCAGGATGCTGTTACCATATGACAAACATCCAGGACTGCTATGTCTCTCCAGTTGTCAAGGGAAACTGCAAATGCTGACTTCTATGTGAAATTTCATATTTTAAATGGACCTAAAACACTAGGCAAGTAGAGCCAAACACAAGGAGAGGGGAAGCCTCTACTTCCACATAGTCACAGAGACAACAGTGACATTTGACCAAAACAAACATGACAGTGACAGCTGGCACTTGCTGATGGTTTAACTGGGCTGGGCTCTAATACATTAGCCTATTAAACCTTCATCAGTGTCCACGTGGCTGCTGCTGTCACTCAAACTATAGGTGCCAGACACTGAGGCCCCCCAGGGTGGCTGAGGACAAGGGCAGCTGGGATTGAGATTTGTATGTCTTGTATAGCAAAACGTCTAGGTCAGGGCTTTCTAGAGAAGTCAGAGACACCACTGAGAAGAGAGAAAGAGCTGAGGGACAGAGGGAGGGGCTTGAAGAAAAGACACAGGGTGACAACGAACAAATGAGTGACATGTAACTACAATTCTAGCACTTGGGAAGGCTAAGGTAGGAGGATCAGGAGTTCTAGGCCAGCCTACACAACATAGCAAGTTTCAGGCCAACCTAGACTATGTGAAACTCACAAAACAAAACAAAAAACTTGGCAGCAAGTGGGTAGGGCACTTGCTCCCAAGCCTGGGGACCTGAGTTGGATCTCCTGGACCCACGTTAGGAGAAAACTAAGCCACGTAGTAGTGGTGGCGCACGCCTTTAATCCCAGCATTTGGGAGGCAGAGGCAGATGGATCTCTGTGAGTTCAAGGCCAGCCTGGTCTACAGAGAGAGTTCCAGGACAGCCAGGGCTACACAGAGAAACCCTGTCAAAAAAAAACTTTTTAAAAACATGTAAAAACAAGGAGAAAACAGACTCCCTTAAGGTGTCCTCTATCTCCCAAGTGTGCACAAGTCCACACACACTACAAATAAATAAAAATATAAAACAAAACACACAAACAAGAAAACCAACCCTGAGAGATAGGCTAGGAGCAGAAAGGAAAAGGCTAGAACCACCCACCGTGGCCAGCACTTAGCAACACACCATTACAGTCATAATCTAATTCTAAGAACCTGAAGTAATGAATGTATATAACTCTGTATGCCCCAGAGGTCACTTTCTAGTGACACACAATCCTCAGCAGTCCTAGGAATAAGGTACCACCACTCTTGCCCTTGTCAGGGCAGAGGAAATTGGCTGGGTCAGGTAGGCTGGGTGTGGTGGTATTCCCGATAATCCAGCCATGTGGGAGGCTAACACAGGAAAACTGTATGAGGCCATCCTGGGCTACATGAGAAAGCATCTCAAAAATTCATGCCTCTCTCCCAAAGACAAAACAAGGGTTGAGGAAATGCTCAGCGCAGTGAATGAGAGACCCTGGTTTTGACTCCCAGCCCTGGAAATAATAAAAGTGAGGCCAAAGAAGGTAAGCCCAAGATCATTCCCAAGCCACCTGGCTTGGATCCATGCTCCCGCTGCCCCCCCCCCCCCGCCATTCCCTTTGCTAAGCCCTACACTGGAGCCTGCATACACCTACTGGCACCCAGGGCTCGCACCTCATGGGTCTTGAAGAAGGGAGAATTCTCCAGAGCATCGCGGAGGTCCTTCAGTCGCACCACGTACTTTCTCTGAGTGTAAGAGGAAGGGTGTCTCATTAGCAGAGAAATGCAGATCAGACCTCACCCTGTCACCCTGGACAGACAGTTAAGATAAAGGGAACCAAGGAAATGGTGGGAAGAAGCAGTTCTGGGGTGGAGTCAATAAGGTAGTTATATGCAAGAATGAGAGTACATGAGTCCCCATTTCTCCCGACAGCTCCCCCATGAGAGGCAGACTCAGTTTCCCCTTCCCCTGAGCTGGGCTTGGTTTCATGACAGGACCTGTTCTACACAACAGAATGTGGCCATGCTGGGCCTAGACCCTAGAAGACTCCATACTCAAGCTTCTTAACTTCCTGTTCCATTGTGAGGCCAGCACAGGCTAGCCCGCTATATTGAACGCCTGAGCCCTGAACTAGGCTGCGAACCAAAAGAGACATGAAAACCAGGCTACCCGGGACGAGGCAGTCTTAGCCAAGCCACCAGGTGACGGCACACTATGAACAAAGCTGGCCAGGACCACTCCAGCCCAGCACAGCCTAGCACAGCCCAGCACAGCACAGCACAGCAAAGCCCAGCCCAGCACAGCCCAGCACAGCTCAGGGCCAAGGAGCAGGACCCCAAAGCAACAATAAATGGGGGCTGTCTTTAGTGGCTGCGTTTTAGGGTATGGGGGTGTTCCACTTACTAGGATCCCAAGGTCCCCATCCACAAAGTCTTCCAACACCTTTGTCACCTGCTCCAGCGCCTGGGTCTTCTTGAAGTTGGTGTTGCAAGTCCCATCAGCCTTCTGCAAAGCAAGATGTGAAGGGCGGTCATGTGTGCTGTTGCACCCGAACACTGGGTAACCTCAGGCGACTCCTATTCGGGGGAAACAGTCCAGTTGCCTGGCCCAACTCAACCCAGCCCCTGTCACACGTCCATGTTAACAAAACAGTCATGGCTGTGCCCATCTAGCAAGAAAGCTGTTAGAGGGCCTGGACCGGGCTTCAGTCATGATTCTGCTACTGAGAGGGCTTTTGAGACAGGAATCTGTGTGTCTGAGGCTCACCAAAAACTCACTATGTAACTAAGGCTAGCCTTCTGCTTCCATGTCCCAAGCATGCCACCTCATTCAGGTTAAACAAGTCCCATCACCTACCTCAGGCTCAGATGCCTCATGTGGAAAAAGGGAACCATGTAGGTATCTACTTTCTAGAGCTGGTGTATGTGGGGGCTACCTGAGACTGGGCATGTAGTTCTTTCTGTTTAAGCTGACTTCAAACTCCTGCTCTCCCACTTCAACCCCCAAGGCCTGGGATTACAGACATGAGTCACCACAGCTGGTATTTTGACTTATTGACTATATAATTAATTATTCAAAGAGATGTGGGGTGAGGATACTGTCCCAAGGGTCTCCCTCATATATGCTAGGCAAGCGTTCTATTGCTATGCTATAGCTCTGATCTTTTACTTAGTTTTTATTATTTGTTTGTTTATTGCTGCTGAGAATTGAACCTAAAGCCTCAGGCTTGCTCTGCATGCCCTGTAACCCTGAGCTACATCCACTCCCACCCCACCCCACCCTAGCCTCTTTTTTTTCCTAGACAAGGTAACTCTAAGTTGCCCAGACTGGTCCTGAACTCACTCTGTAACTCAGATTGAATCTGCTGTTCTCCTCATGGGGATAAAAGGTCTGAGCTACCAAATCCAGCTTTTCCAAGTATATTTAATTTATGAAATAAAAACCTAAAAGATCCTTCCAGCTACTGCACTCCATGATGCAGGGAGGAGGACAAGGTACGGGAGGCTAGGGAGGCTGGGACAGAGAAAAGGTTGGACTCAGGAAAGAGAAGATGGTACATGAAGCTGTTCCAGTAGATAGATAAACAGCAGGGTGAGAAGTGGGGCCTTCCGCAGACCAGGCCATCTAGAGTTCGTAGACATGGGTCTGCTTTGTTCTAGTATCCCCTGCCACCATACTCTGTAAGAAGCCAATCCTCTGTTCTGTCCCAGAACTCTTGGGTGTCAAAAAAAACAAAAAACAACCCAAAAACCTGGCTAGCTTCTGGCCCTCACCTTGATGCCTTCGATCCGGAAGCCCAGAGTGGAGGTGGAGCTCAGGGTCTCCCTCCACTGCATATATCGGGGCTTAGTGACTGCGCCCTGAGCATGCTCCTCTGGGGTGGGAGCTCCAGGGTCCACTGCCACCATCTTCTCATACATATCTTTCCGGGGCTTGGGTCGTTCTCTCGCCTTCACTAGCTCCTCTTCTAGGTAGGTCCTGAGTCCGTAGGAAGTAACAAAGGAAATCATTCAGTGTACAGCTGGAGGGCTCACATTTCCTGAGATTAAGACATATTTTGCTGGGGATGGAGGTGCAGGCATGTGATCCCAGCACTTGGGAGGGCAGAGTCTGATGAGTCTCTGTGAGTTCAAGGTCAGCCACAGCTACACAGTGAGACTGTTTCAAAACATCAAAACAGGGCTGAAGATGGCTAAGTGGTTAAGAGCACTGATTCCTCTTCCAGAGGACCTGGGTTCAAGTCCCAGCACCAACATGGCATCTCATAACTGTCTGTAACTCAAAGATCTGACACCCTGACACAGGCACACATGCACATTCAGGCAAAACACAAATATACATACAGTAAAAATAATAAATAAATTTTTTAAAAAAGTAAAGAAAAGCAACAACAAAACAAACAAAAACCCAGTAAACTAAAAAGCTAAAACAATAAAACTTATAGAAAACAGAAGAAAAAAAGAGAAGAGTTTCAGGATATTATAGTAGGCAAATATTTTTTTTCAAACACAAGGCCATTAATAACAACAATAATAACAAAACAATGTTTGACAAAATAGAACTGAGTTCAGCTGACTGATGGTTGGCCACTATTTATCTAAAATGCTTGGGACCAGGAGCTAGACAGATGATTTAGTGGTTAAATCTGCTCTTTCAGAGGACCAACCCCAGCATCACAAAGTGGCTCACAAGGATCCGTAACTCCAGTCCCAAGGATTCTTGCTCTTCTGGCTTCCTCAGGCATCAGGCACACAAATATATGTGCAGGCACAACATTTGCACACATAATTAAAAAAAAAATTTCCCAGCATCTACAAGGCAGATTACAACTGTCTGTAATTCCAGTTCCAGAGGATCTAGCCCTCTTTTGGATTCTTTGAGCACTAGGTACACATGTGGTAAATTGGTATACATCAGGTAAAACACCCCTTCCCATAAGATTAAAAAATAAATAAGGAAAATTAAAAAAAAAACCTTGGAATCAAAAGTACCTCCAATTTTGAAGTCTTCAGATTTTAGAATTATAGTATGAAGCTTCCAATTTCACAGCAAATTTTGAACTTCAGAGTTTTTTGTTGTTGTTCTTACTGTTGTTTGGTTTTTCGAGACAGGGTTTCTCTGTGCAGCCCTGGCTGTCCTGGACTCACTGTCTAGACCAAACTGACCTTGAACTCACAGAGATCCACCTGCCTCTGCCTTCCAGAGCGCTGAGATTAAAGGTGTGCACCACCACACCTGGCGAATTTCAGATTTTTAAAAATATGTTCATTTATTGATGGAGGAAACATTTTTATGTAGAGGTAAGGGGACAGTTCACAGCCGTTGGTTATTTTTCAACCATATATGGTCATGGAGGTGGAACTGAGGTTGTCAGGTTGTACAGTGTAAGCTTTCTAACCCAGCAAGCCAACTCCCCAGCCCCAGATTTTTAAATTTTATTTAACTTTGAGACAGGGTCTCACTACGTAGCCCTCTAGTCTGGAACTCAGTATACAGACCAGGCTGGCCTCAAATTCACAGAGATCCAACTGCCTCCTGAGAGCTGGGATTAAAAGCAAGATTTATTTATTGTCACTTATTTTAATTTGTTATATGTGTGAGTCTATGTGGATATATGAACACCATGTGCATAAAGGAGCCCTCAGAAGCCAGGAACAGGCATGAGATTCCCCTGGGGCTGGGGTTAAAAGCTGTTGTGAGTCACCACATGGGTGCTGGGAGCCCAACCCAGGTCCCAGCAGCAAGTGCCTGTAACCAGTAAGCCATCTTTCCAGCCCCAGAGTTATTTCAACGAGGAAACAATGTTGATGTATCAAGAGAGAGTGAGGAAGACCCCTGATTGGGAGAGGTTCCAAGGAAAAAATACAAGAATTGCAGTTTTGTTTGCTTTTTTTTTTAAATTAAAGTTGTTTAATGGCATTAAGAGAGTGAGATGGCAAATGTGAGACTGTGGGTTTGGTCTTCAGTTCCAACAAAAAGGGGGTGGGGAGTTAGAGAATATACATATATCACTCTGTGTGTGTGTGTGTGTGTGTGTGTGTGTGTGTGTGTGTGTGTGTGT
>CAJQZJ010026257.1:749355-789959 GCA_907164525.1 Lophiomys imhausi | reverse complement strand
CCCAGCCCCTCACTGGGGGATTCTAGGCAGGGGCTCTACCACTGAGCCACGCCCCCAGCCCCTCACTGGGGGATTCTAGGCAGGGGCTCTACCACTGAGCCACGCCCCCAGCCCCTCACTGGGGGATTCTAGGCAGGGGCTCTACCACTGAGCCAAGCCCCCAGCCCCTCACTGGGGGATTCTAGGCAGGGGCTCTACCACTGAGCCATGACCCCCCGAGTCCCTCACTGGGGGTTTCTATGCAGAGGCTCTACCACTGAGCCATCCCCATAGTCCCTCACTGGAGGATTTTAGACAGGTGCTCTATCACTGAGCCACACACGCGGCCCTTTCTCTTTTAAATTTATCTTCGAGTTAATCTGGGCTTTCTGGGAGTGGTTTATCATGGTCTCAGCTCACACACGACTTCGGAAGTCCTCTCTGATACCTAGATCTGACTAATTGTATACTAGGAACTCCCATAACCCCCTAAGCTTCTCTCAACCCAGCACTACCAAGGGAAGCTGCTAGTGTCTGGAGATCCATCTGTGTCCCTCACCAACCTGGGAGTCCCCTAAGAATAGTGTCTTGAGGTAGGTGGATGTCTGTGAGTTCGAGGTCAATCTGGTCGACATGGGATTTCCAGGCCAGCCAGGACTACATAGTGAGACCCTGTCTCAGAAGATTTAAAAAAAAAAAAGTCCTGCCTCAATCAGAGTTTAGGAAACAATTATTGTCTATTTAGAACAGGATGATGAAAAGGAAGGAAAAAAGAAAGGCCAGTTAGTGGTGCATACCTGTAGGCGGGAGAATTAGTTCAAGGTCACCTCCAGCCACATAGTGCAGTTCAAGGCCAACCTGAGCTACGAGACCTTGTTTTAAAAACAAACAGGAGGAGGGGCACATAGCTAGGCCACTATGGTCAGATGTGACTTCAGAATTAAAGAGAAGGAAGCAAGGGACAGTCTGCAGTGGGAACAACATGTGGAGACAGCAAAGCAATGATGGGGGACAATGTGTACCCAGGCTTAGCAGCAGGAGAGTCAGGACAGCAGAGGGTGCCTCAGGAAGCCCGAAGACAGGAGGCTCTGAACACAGCCTTGAGTTCCCAAAGGCTTCAGGAAGGCAGAGAAAGTGTCTTGTCTTGGTGAGGTTGCTGAGATAGCTGAGGAAGCTACTAGAAAGACAAAGAAACCTAGGAAGAATACAAATTAGAGACAGATCCGCAGGTCAAAAGGGCTGAAATGAAAGTTTAAACGCAAGAAGAACTAAATAAAAAATTGTGGTTTTGACTTGACTCAGCCAATACTGAGCACAAGATGTCTTTCTGTGCCTCAGTTTATAAAACAGAGATGAGGAGAGAATGCTAATCTGCCACTGGGACTCAAAGGCACACATCACTAGAGAGGTGGAGGCAGAAAGTTCCAGACCATCCTAGGCTACATAGTGAGACCCAATGTCAAAACAAATGGGCTGGGCGCACCTTTTAATCCCAGCACTCAGAAGGCAGAGGCAGGTGGATCTCTGAGGCCAGCCTGCTCTACAGAGTGAGTTTCAGGACAGCCAGGGCTACACAGAGAAACCCTGCCTTGAAAAACCAACCAAACAAAACACAAAACAAATGGGAAGAGAGAAAGAAGGGAGAAAGGAAGGAAGAGAGGGAGGGAGGGCAGGCAAGCATACACCATCCATGTACAGATTTGTAATGCCAGCTACTTGGGCGGCTGATAGGAAGATGGTAAATTCAAGCCTGGCAGAAACACACTGTTGCATGTGCACATCCACACACGAAATAAATATATTAAATAAGTAAACATAAAAAAAACAAAACAGCAAAGCAAAGAATCATAAAGTACTCTGAGTTGGGCATGGTAGAGCATGGTTCTAATCCAAGCACTCAAGAGGCTAAGGCAGGAGTATTGTTTTAAGTTCAAGACCAGCCAGGGCTATATCCATACAGCAAGATTCAGGCCAATCTGTACTACTTAACAAGTCAGACAGACAAGAAAAGAAGAGGGGGAGGGGAAGGTAGGCAGCCACTTACAATTTCTGGTATAGGAGAAGGGTTTGAATATATGTACTTCTGGGAGGTTCATTCTGCAACTCAGAGCACATTTCGAATTTAGGCAAATCTTTGGGATTACAGGTATAAACTACTGCAGCGAGCCTACGGGTTAAATTTTTGTTTATAGACAGGGTCTACAACTATGTCATCATTCTGACTGGCTTGGAATTCACGGTGTAGACCAGGTTTATTTGCCTCTGCCTATGGGATTAAAGGTGTGTACTACCAAGTGGTTCCTAGGGGTTAAGTCTTAAGTGTGTGACCTGAATGGGATGAGTGATTTCATCTCTTGTGCCTCAATTTCTTCATCTGTAAAAGGGAGCATAACAACAGTGTATGTGTCAGAGGCCTGCCATGAGGAGTAATGAACTAGCGGAGGGTGCAGGAGTGTGACAGTTGCGGCCATCGATGTTGCTGCTGTTATTAGTCATCCTGTTCCAACTCAGCTGTGTGGAGCCGTCAAGGAGATGAGAAGGAGGACACAGGGAAGAGTCATGGCAGAAAGCCCTGGAGGGTTGGCTCTTTTGTGTGGGCATTAGCACGTCTAGGCAGGTCTGTTTCTCACAGCTGGGACCACATGTGTGAACATGTCGCTGAGGGAGGTACACAAGCTAAAGGGGATCAAGGTACATTCCAGGGGCCCAAGCCCAGCAGGACTCCTCAGACAAGCTGGCAAGCGGATGGACTCTGCACCCCACCTGAGGCTCTTTTCCCACACCTGTGTCGCTCTGCCTCTCCCTCCCTGAACCTGCCCTGCTCGATCCTCTGATTCACCAGGGGAGAGCCGCACCCAAGCTGGGGGCAAAGGTAGAAGGTGTAAATAAGAGTCTGAAGGGGCCCCTTGGGGAGTAGAGGACTACAGGCGACTAGGTGGGTACCTGGGTAGGCTGAGGATCCCTGAGCATTTTGCCCTTTGAACCTCTAATGAAAAGCTAGAGATAGCTAGCTTGTTGGCTCATGCCTGTAATCCCTGCCCTTGGGAGGACCGAGGCAGCAATATTACCACAAGTTCAAGGCCAGCCTGGGTACATGGTGGGTACCCGGCCAGGCTGAAGAGGATCCTTGAACATTTTGCCCTTTGGACTTTTTTTAAGGCTGTATTTTTTTTTAAACATTTATTTATTTATTATGTATACAGTATTTGCTCTACATATATGCCCAGGCACCAGATCTCAATGTAGATGGTTGTGAGCCACCATGTGGTTGCTGGGAATTGAACTCAGGACCTTTGGAAGAACAGCCAGTGCTCTTAACCTCTGAGCCATCTCTCCAGCCCAAGGCTGTATTTTTAATTACGTGTATGTGGGTGTGGGCAGGTGTATATCACTGCAGGTAACTGCAGAGGTCAGAGGTGTTGGGTCCCCTGGAAGTGGACTTACAGGCAATTGTGAGCCCCCCCCACCCACCCATACACATGGTGCTTGAAATCGAACTCTGGTTCTTTGCAGGAGCAGTATGTGCTCTTATTTTGGGGAGGGGGCTCGAGACAGTGTTTGTTTCTCTGTGTAACAGCCCTGGCTGTCCTGGAACTCACTCTGTAGACCAGGGTGGCCTTGAACTCACACAGACCCTGCCTCAGCCTCCTGAGTGCTGGCATTAGAGGCGTGCGTCACCATGGCCCCAGCCTTCTTCCTTGCTTGCTACTAACTGCCAAGTCATCTCTGTCGCCTCTTTTTGAATTATTTCATGAAAGTTGGAGGCAGGTGGGCTTCTTGGCTCATACCTGTCACCCCCGCCTTTGAGAAGCTCAAGGTAGCAAAACTGTCACCAGTTCAAGGCTAACGTAGATTCGTATTTTAGATACTTGACAATTTTTGACTATATGGCCCTTTGGACATTTAATGAAAGATGAAGGCAGCAGGTTGGGTTGGCTCATGTCTGAAAGCCTAGCCTTGAAAAAGGTTATAGTGGGGACTGGGGAGATGGCTTAAAATACTTGCTGCTCTTAGAGAGGGCTGAGATTCCATTCCCATCATTCAAATTCTGTAACTCCAATTCCAGGAGATCTGACCCCCTCCTCTGACCTTCCCAGGTAGCAAGCATCCATGCACATAACACACATACATACATGCAGGCAAAATATTCATATACATAAAATAAATAAATCTAAGTAAAAACATAAATACATCTGCCCGGCATGGTGGCACACGCTTTTAATCCCAGCCCTCGGGAGGCAGAGGCAGGTGGATCTCTGTGAGTTCAGGCCAGCCTGGTCTACAAAGTGAGTCCAGGATAGCCATTGCTGTTACACAGAGAAACCCTGTCTCAGAAAACCAATAAATAAATAAATCTAAAAAATAAAATTAAAGAAAAGGCTTAAGGCATCAGGAGTGCCACAAGTTCAAAGCCAGCCTTGCTTCATAGTGACCGGACAAATGAGTACAGCATGGCACACCCATAATTCCTGAAAGGCAGGGGCAGGGTGATTGTAGCAAGTTGGAGTCTAGTTTGCAGGCCAGCCTGGTCTACACAGCAAACTCTATCTCAATAGGAGACAGGGTAGAGTCAGGGCAGGGGACAGCATAGTGGAACATGTCTGTAATCCCCGAGGCTGGATAATCAGGAGTTCAAGGCTGGCTTCAGTAATGCAGAAAGTTTGAGGCCAGAATGGGCCACAGAAGAATGTCTAAAGAAAAGAAAAGAAAAAAAAAGGCAAATGGCTCAATGGTTCAATCAATCAACATATCTGAGAATGACTGTGCTTCCTTCTATCTTATTGGTGTTCTTCAGAGTTGGGCATCAGACCCCCTGGGGGGACTCAACAGGAGTCTCAGACCTTTTATGTAAAATTATGTATCCACATAGACTCACACAATGATACAATTTCAGAGGTTCCTAGGCACGATTAAGTCAGTTGGTGATCCTCCACCGCAGACCACCCTCAAGAATTAGTGACAGAGGGGGAAAGGACAAGACAGAAATGAAAGAGGAAAGAGTAGGGGGTTCACAAAATGGGTTAGTAGGTGGTCAGTGGGTGTTAGAGATATCTAGGGATGTCATTGCTGGCAGGTAGCTAAGAGTAACCTGGAAAAGCACTTTCTAAGCCAAAGGCAGAAAGAATGGGAGGATAAGAGATTTGGGGTGGGGGGCATGCTCTGGGAAACAATAGGTGCTACTCACTCCAGATCTGTCCTCAGGATCGCTGGTCCCTCCGCCCCCAGCCGCCAAGTCATCCTCAGATTCATCAAAAGAGGAGGCAGAAGAGAAACCACCAGTACCCCCCTCAATCCGGGATTGGGATCCCACCGGCTGGGTCTCAGGCTCAGGAGTCTCGGGGGTGATGATAAGGCGGGGCACAGGACACTGGGAGTTGCACTCCAGGTGGGAGCACAAGTTAGTCACCAAGTCCCCAGGCTCTGGTTCTTGTAATGGATCTTCTCCATTGGACTGCCCCAAAACGCTGTCAGCCCGGGGACCGTCAGTGCCTTGTGTTGAAAAGCCATCACTCCCAGGCTGTTTCCAGGCTGTCTGAGTGCTCTGTCGTATGAGAGAGCCATCAGTCTGGGATTCTATCCAGAAGCTGTCGGGGTCATGTGGTGCCGTGGAACCATCCGCGAACGATTCTTTGCAGAGGGCATCGGCATTTGGTTCTGGAAAGGGGCAGAATTTGTCTGTGTGAGTTTGGAGTTTGGACGTGCTATGGTGGGTCCGGAGGTGCCCATCCCAGGGCTTGTCCCTCTCTGGTAGAGTCTGCCACAGTTCGAATCTTCCCAGTTCGGTCCAGGACTCATCAAGCCCTGGTTGGGTACAGAAGCCGGCTCTCTTTGGCTGAGACTGGAGGTCGGATCTGTGAAGATCAGTTCGTAAGCCATCTGTCCAGGAACCGTCCATCTCCATCTCTGCCCAGGGGCTGCTCATTCCCGGATGGGTCTGGAGGTTGGACCCGTCTAGCCCCTTATTTTGACTGGGCTTCTCCGACTCCGCTCCTAGGCCAGTTGCTTGGCACCCGGCGTGTCCGTCTCCACAGGATTCTGGCTGTGGACCGCCTGGACATGGCTTAGGCCCGAGGTCGGTCCATTCGGCCTCAGAGTGCAGGCTGGACCCATCAATCCAGGCCCGGGGACCGCCCCCCTCCGGCCGTCCCGTCGGGCCACCTGCTCCGGGCCCAGGTCGCTGCAGTCCCGGCTGTCGCCGCCGCCCACCTCGCAGCGCCTCCAGTCCCATGCGGGCCTCGGCGGGCACTGCGCCGGCCTCCGCCTCGCTCAGGCTCCCCCGACACGGGCAGCGCCTCATGCCCGCTCCCTCGGCTCGGGCTTCTGCCCGTCCGGCCCCTCCTTCCCCTTTAAATCCTACGAGGGGTGTGGCTGGGGAGCCCCAACTCCTGGGTGCCGGCACGCAAAGCTCTAGGCCGCCCGGGTATGCAGGGGTTAATCGATACTCCCCCACCTTCCCAGGGAAAGCCCAAAACACCGCCCTCGCCGGATGTGACGAGCGTGGGGCGGGACCTCGACTGGCACCCAGTGTCTCACCGGGGAAGAACTCTGCGCTCCTGGTTGCTGGTCCCGGTCTGAGTCGTGTGCCTGTGAGACCTTTTCCCTACGTCACTTCAGCTGCCTTACTCCAGCCCAGTGACAAGTTCAGCCACGCACTCGTTTAACACTCAGGGACAAGATGGATTTTTTTTGCAAAACTTAAAGAGACGCTTACTCCCGCAGGCGTAAATTTGAGCGACTCCGCTGTCCCATCCCAGTTACCCTTGGGCGAGAGTCTTCCCCCTCTACTAAATTTCCTGTAAGAAGACCGATGTCTAGGTGGGCACGGTGGTGCAAGCCTGTAATCCCAGCACTTGGAAGATGGAGGTAGGAGGTGCAGGAGTTCAAAGTCATCGTTAGCTACATAGCCAGTTCCAAATCTGGGCAACACACACACACACACACACACACACACACACACGAAGAGAGCGAGAGTATGGTGGTGCACGCCTTTAATCCCAGCACACAGGAGGCAGAGGCAGGCGGATCTCTGTGAGTTCGAGGCCAGCCTCGTCTGCAAAGCAAGTCCAGGACAGCCAGGGCTACACAGAGAAACCCTGTCTCGAAAACAAAAACAATAACAAAAAAAAAAAAAAGAAAGGAAGGAAGGAAAGAAAAGAAAAGTTTAAGTCCAGATGTGGTGGTACATGCCTTTAATCCCAGCACTCAGGAGGCAGGCATGCAGATGTCTTGAGTTCTGTTCAGTCGGTTTGGTTGAGTCAGTGAGTAGAGAGGCCGTGCAGTGGAGTTGAGTACGTGGTGGCAGTTCAGTTCATGGAATCCAGAGGCAGTTTTTACTGGGAGAGTTTTACAGAGAGGTTGAAGTGAGAACATGCTAGACACAGGTGAAGACAGACGAGCCAAAGAATGAGAAGGAGCCAGAAGATTAGAACATACTGCTAGGCCTGGCGTTGGTGGCACACCCCTTTAATCCCAGCACTCGGGAGGCAGAGGCAGGCGGATCTTTGTGAGTTCGAGGCCAGCCTGGTCTACAAAGTGAGTCCAGGACAGCCAGGGCTACACAGAGAAACCCTGTCTCGAACCCCCCCCCCAAAAAAAAAAAAAACATACTGCCAAAGTTAGTATGAAGCCAAGTAGAACAAAAAGCCAGAACCTGGGACTGGAGAGATGGCTCAACGGTAAAGAGCGCTGACTGCTCTTCCAAAGGACCCGGGTTCAAATTCCAGCACCCACATGGCTGTTCACAGCTGTCTGTAATTGCGGGGTGTGCGCCTTTATTCCCAGCACTCAGGAGGCAGAGGCAGACAGATCTCTGTGAGTTCAAGGCTAGCCTGGTCTACAGAGTGAGTCCAGGATAGCCATTGATACACAAAGAAGCCCTCTCTCAAAAAACCAAAAAGAAAAAAAAAGTCAGAACCTGAGAGAAGCCAGTTTGAAAAAGTTAGCTGGTAGAGGAGCTAGAGTCAGGCAGGACAGCTGAGTTGAATCAACCAGCCCGAGTTTAAAAGAACAAGAAAGGGTGAACTTAGCAGTAAATCTCAGAAGCTGAAAACAGTCTAGGCCTAGGTTAGACTGTATGGAGACTAGAAGCATCCAGGACTAGGCCTAGGTTAGCAGACGGAGGCAGTAAGCCTCTGAGACGACAATTACATCAGGAGAATAAAAATTACTTTTACAGGTACATTTTTTTTAAAGAAAACGATTTCCAATGGTTAAAGCAACAACAACAAAAAGCCATGTCTAAACCATGGGTGATGGCACACTCCTATAATCACATCACTCTGGAGGCAGACATAAGATGTTCACTAACTCAACACCTCAACCCGGGCTACATGGTGAGAGCCTATCTCAAAAACCCAGAGGCTGGGGATTTACCTCTGTGGCAGAGCACACACACAGGCCTTGGATTTTTAAATAAGTAAATAAATGAAAGGTGATTGGTGTCTAGAGGACTTATGTAGCAGGCTCTGACACTGAATCACCACCTCTGTCAATCACTTTGAACAGTAAGGGATGCTACAGTACAGGGTTGGTTTGCTCTTGATTTGCTTGTGTGCATCTCTGCAGGTCCACTTGGGAGCCTTTGGAAGCCAGGAGCTGGTGACAGATCAGGAGCTGGGGTTACAGATGGCTGTAAGCTTCCCAGATGGATTCTGGCAACTGAACTTCCAGATCCTCTGGAAGAAAAGCAAGCGCTCTTAACTGCTGAGCCGCCTTCCTAGCCCCTTGTTTTTTAATTCTGGGGTTCACACTCTCTCTCTCACTGATATAAACCTCCAGCTACATTGCTTCTCTTTTATCTATCTTGAGACAGGCTCTGTTGTTGCTCAGGCTGGCCTCAAACCCAAGGATGATCTTAAATTCTTGATCTTCCTGCTTCTGACTTCCAGATGCTGAGATTATAGACAGGCACCAAATACCATGTTCCCTAGCCTTTGTTTGTAATGTCTGCTATGAACTCAGGTATATGAAGTATGTGGTATGATGCCACTGTGAACCATGCCCTGTAGGATTATTTTCTGAGGTGATTTTTTTAGCCTGTCCCTTATGGTGAGGGGCCTGCAGCTTCTGAGTCAGACCCTCACCTTTGGAGGAGGACAGGAGGTGCTTTCAGTCTTGACATTGAGTCACCCATGGGAGGGACACTGAGCACACACAGGCCCAAGATGAGTCATCTCTTCATAGGCTAATGAGAAGTCAGAATCGGGAACCCACCTCATACATCATACAAATCAGAGAACATGAAGTCCGGAGGAGGAGGGCTCTTCTGAGGTCACACAAAAAAGGACAGAAACAGGGACGCCTAATTCCCGACAAAGAGAGTGGAACTAGACAGACAGGGTGCTGTGAGGAACATATTTGCAATTCTCCCTCTCTTCGGTGGTGGGAAAGATGTCCCAGCCAACAGCTGTTTCTATTCCAGACAACAAGAAGACTGAGTCAATTTTCTTCCATGCCAAGGCTCCTGACTCAGCAGTGGGAATCTTGACTGAGTATGTTCTGGGAAATGTTGGGCCTTCGGGAAACAGAGGGCTCCCCACTGACAGCCATCTCCCAAGTGGGCGGGAAATGGAGAGCAGGGTGCAGGAGGGAACACAGGCATAGTATGCCGCCAAGGGGAGTTTTGTTGAAGTCCTGAACAGGAAACAGTTCATAAGCAAGGCAGATTTATAGGTGCAAGGAAGCAGGCTGGGTGCCAGGCTGTGGGTGCTGGTGCAAAGTGGAGAGGCTCCATGTGCAAGGGGAACGTTTTTTGCTTGGAAGAATGTTTAAAGATTGCTGGGTGTGTGTCTCAATGGTAGAGACTCTTGGTTAGTGTGCACAGGGTCCTGGGTTTCTTCATCTACGGGGGAGGTGGGGGGGAATCCAAGCACATAGAAATAGCTTTTGAGCTTGCCAAGAGGAAATGTAGCTGGATGTGATGGTGCAAACCCGCAATTTCAACCAGTGGGAAGTGGAGGCAAGATCAGCAGTTCAAGGGCATCCATCATTGGCTGCAAGAAAGCGGGAGAAAGAAAGAACAAAAAATAAGGGGAGAGGAGGAGAGAACGGGGAGGCTTCCAAGAAAGACCGCCGGTATAACTGGGCTCACGTGCTTACCGGCTGACACGGGAGACTCGCTGAGCCTTTGCCTAGGTTACACCCCCTTGCCACGCCTCCTCACTCAGCGGGGTGTAGTTTGTTCACGTCAGCGAGCTGCTGTGCTACCATTGGATAGCTGATAAGAGGGGGCGGGCGTGCAGACGTTCCGGAAGTTCAAGAGGCCCAGCGCGTGCTAGACCTGGAACCTAAGCCTGGGGGACCGGGTGCTTAGCAACGGGGGAGGTGCCCCGTAACGGGGTGGTTTTGGGGGGGGGGACAGGCGAGGGATTGTGGATCCTTAACATCCCAGGGTAAGGCGGTGCCTAGCAACGAGAGGAGCTCTGAGAAGTAGAGAGTAGTCCTGGAGGATCCTGTGGGTGTCTAGCAACGGGGGTGCGGAGGGAAGAACCCTAACAACGGCGAGGCATTTGGGGAGGTGCTTGGGGAAAACATGAGTTCTTAATCAGGTTGGGGGGTAACTAGGAGAAATTTGGAAATCGATTAACGGGAGAAGGGGTGGGGGAGCTTTCAAAGAGGGGGCAAAACGGGAAGCCCAGTCCTATAATCATTACTTCTTAGGCAATGTGGCTGGAGCTAGCTACCATGCTACGAGGGACCAGCGGACCGCTGGGCAGGACTGTTCGTCTGCCCTGTGTGAGGGCCTTGGGGCCTAGGCCCCACTGGTGGGTAAGAAGAGGCTGGGGAAGGGGACTTCCAAGGGAAAGAGGCTGAAGGAACCTTGAGGGGGTAAAATGATGCAGAGGGATCCAAAAAGGAGGACTAGCCCTCCACTCTACTAAAATCCACTTCTCTGCAGGGGCCATGTAGGGGTTGTTTGGCCCAAAGTGTTCATCAAGACCAGCCTGAAAGAGGCCTAAGTGAGGAAGACATTCGCAAGGCACGAGAGGCCCGAGTGGCCCGGCTCAGGAAGGCACCCCTGCCCCAGGTACCATTGCTCCCTGCACCCCCTCCCCTCTGATACTCTTAGAGGCCACTGAACCTGATCTTGAGGAAGGTGGCAGCAGGTTGGCAGGGCTTTTCTGCCACCCTCCCCACCTTACCTACCTCACACCTTCTCCCCTTTCTCAGCTGAGTGGCCGCTGTCGTCAACGAAAGGTGCCTGCCTCCCGAATCAGTCGCTTGGCCAGCTTTGGGGGTAGGTGTGGCTTGGGGGGATCTTGGTGTAATGTAGATCAGAAACAACATTTGCGGGTGAAGCAAGGGAAAGGTTGAATCTGAGACAGGAGGAGGAGGCAGAGATCTGCAAACCCCAGAAAAACAGGACTGTAAACCTTAACGTTTATTGAGAACCTGTAATGAGCAAGATCTCCTACAGTGTGAGCTTATTTCTTCTGTTGATGGAGGCGGGGGAGGCTGTGAGGGGTGAGCTGACTGCACTTCAGGGCTGTGGCAGGATTGTTTAAACATGTATGAAATAAAGGAATGTGTCGCAACCAACACTTACAAAAGGAAAGGAAGAGACCATGACACCCACCTGTAATTTCAGCAGTTGGGATGTAGGTGGGAACAAGAAGATCAAGTGTTCAAGGTCATTACTGGCTACATTGAGGCCACCTGGATGGACTACAGCTTTGAGACCCTGTCTAAAGAAGAGAAAGGCAAGACAGGATGGAGAGAGGAGAAGAGGGAAAGGAGGAGCTGGACATGAAGGTAGCACAGGCATTTGTAATTCCTGCCCTTGGGACAGGCCTGGTAGTGCATGCCTGGAGGTCCAACTGCCTGATAGGTTAGTAGGACCGGTTGAATTCAAGAACAGCCAGGCATCACAGACCTTGTCTCAGAAAAAAAAAAAAAAAGAAAGAAAAGCCAGGTGTGGTGGCACACACCTTTAGTCCCAGCACTCAGGAGGCAGAGTCAGGCAGATCTTTATGAGTTTGAGGACAGCCTGTTCTACGAAGTGAAGTCCAGGACAGCCAGGGCTCTGTTAAACAGAGAAACCCTGTCTCAAAAAAACAAAAGAGGAAAAAAGAAAATAGCATACAAGAAAATATAAATAGATACTGAATATCAATACATATAGGTTTACACACATGTGATCTTGTTTTGTTTTGTTTGTTTTTTGTTTTTCAAGACAGGGTTTCTCTGTGCTGCCCTGGCTATCCTGAACTCACTCTGTAGACCAGAGCTGGCCTTGAACTCACAGAGATCCGCCTGCCTCTGCCTCCCAAGTGCCTGGATTAAAGGTGTGCACCATCTTACACTCCCATCACCCCCCAACACACAAATACTTTTTGTGATGCTGTCTCTTGTAACCTTGTCTGGCCTCAAACCCCCATTCTCCTGATTTCGCCTCCCATGTGTTCAGATAACAGCCCTCGCTGTCCACAGGTTATTACAGTGTGGATCTCTCCTTCATCACAGGTCATAGTTCAGATGTTAAAGATAATCACAGTTTGTGCTCTGGGTAGAACCTGGACAACTGTATGCCCAGAGTTTCAGAGGAGAGGGATATTCTCATATTATCACTGGGCAATTTACTTAACTTCTCTGAGTTCCCTTCTGCAAAATGTGTGGTTTTCTGTCAAGCATATTTCACAGAGGTGTGAGAACAAAATGAGTTAACACACAGGACACACTGACAGCAGTACTTAGCGAACTTGGCAAGTGCCAGCTACAAGCTGGAGAAGGTGGCAATGAAAGAGGCAAGGGGACCAACATATCTTTAAGAACAAGAGTTGAGAGGCTAGAGAGATGATGGCTCGGTAGTTAAGAGCACTGGCTGTTCTTCCAAAGGACCCGGGTTCAAATCCCAGCTATCAGTCATCTCTGATAGCTCCAGCTATTAAGAAAGCCTCAGCAGGATTACAGGTTCAAGGTTAGCCTAAACAACATAGCCAGTTCCAGGCCAGACTGGCCAATGTAGAAAGATCATTTATTATTTATTATTATTACTATTACTATCATTATGCTCCTAGGGATGTAAAGTTTTTGTCAGCATCCGTGAGAGCCTGTGTTTAATCCAAAGTACCAGAAGAAAAGAAAAATCAGGGGATGCAAGCAACTCAGTTAGGAAGGTGCTTGTCTACTAACTGAGCACATCAGAAGCAGGAGTGAGGGAAGATCCCAAGAAGGCTCTCAGCTTCCTTTCTTGCCCTTCAGGGCTGGCTGTGGGCTTGGGCTTGGGAGCGCTGGCTGAGGTGACCAAGAAGTCCCTGTCAAGAGGAAGTCTCCAGCATGGTGAGTAAAGCCACAGTCCCTAGCTCAATTCAGCTCCTGGCCTCGAGGCCCTGGCGGGTTGTGGTAGAGTTTGCATACTAGTGATGGGCTGGGTGGGGGTGGTGTGGCTCAGCTATAAATTGTTTATCTCGCACCCAGATAAACAATTTATAGCTTAAACAGATAAACAATTTAACGCACACTGACCAGTTCCCAGGACTCACACCAGGTGGCTCACAACTGCCTGTAACTCCAGCTCCAGGGAATCCAGCACCCTCTTCTGGCTGCTCCAGATTTCAGGACACACATGGCATAAACACACACACATAAATAAAAATAAAAAATAAATCTTTTGGCTAAGCATGGTGGGCACGCCTTTAATCCCAGCATTCAGGAGGCAGAGGCAGGCAGGCAGATCTCTGTGAGTTCAAAGCCAGCCTGGTCTACAAAGTGAGTCCATCCAGAACAGCCAGGGCTACACAGAGAGACCCTGTCTTGAAAAAAAAAAAAAAGGTGTTTTTGTGGACAGGGTTTGTCTGTGTAGTTCTGGCTGTCCTGAAACTCAATCTGTAGACCAGAGATCCACCTGCCTCTGCTTCCCAAGTGCTGGGATTAAAGGCGTGCGCCACCACATGTGGCTAAAAATTAAATCTTTAAAAAAGCGAGAGATATTCTAGACTTAAATGAAATCAGATCTGGCCTGGCTACAAAGCAAGTCAAAGGAAGCCTGAGCAACTTAGAGAAACCCAATTTCAAAATAAAAAGGATTTGTTATTTATAAAAGATAGGGAAGATTTTCTTCTTTTTGAGACAAGGTCTCTCTATATAGCCCTGGCTGTTCCAGAACCCACTATGAACATCAGGGTGACCTCGAACTCACAGAGATCTGTCTGTCTGTGCCTCCCGAGTGCTGAAATTAAAGGTGGGCATCACTCTGCTCAGCTTTTTTTTTTTTTTGGTTTTTTGAAACGGTTTCTCTGTGTAGCCCTTGCTATCCTGGACTCACTTTGTGGACCAGGCTGGCCTTGAACCCACAGAGATCCACCTGCCTCTACCTCCCAAGTGCTGGGATTAAAGGCGTGCGCCACCAAGCCCGGCTGAAAAAAAGTTTTTGAAGACTCAACAAGTCTGGGCCTGAGCACTTACCTGGGATATATGAGTTTGTGGGTTCAAACTCCAACACCACAAAATACAGTGAGCACTCCAAACACAGTGTTGATTTGGTTTTTGCTTACTTATAACTGTGAATTTAACTTCTTGAAATTTGACCTATCTACTTATATCTTTCTATCGAGGCAGGGTCTCTCTATGGAGCCCTGGCTGCCCTGAGCTTGCTATAATGACCAGGCTGATCTCAAACTCACAATGCACCCCCAGCCTCTGCCTCTGGAGCTGTAAGATCAAAGGCCACGAGCTTCTGACACTTTTGCTCAGGCTGCTTAAGTGCTGCATTTAGAGGCGTCCCCTGCCACCACCGTGGGCATGTCTGAATTCTGTCATGTCGGTGGGATGTGCCCATGTCTCGAGGTGTAGTTCAAAACCGTGTGGTCACTCCGCTTCTTTCCCTGGCATTCGCACCCGGAGTAGGAACTGCACTGCATACTGATATGTGCTTCTGTAGAAACTGTCTGTTTGTCAGAGGGCTGAGCGACCACCTTCTCACCAGAAGAGTCTGAGTTCGAGGTGCTGCTCACCTTTGCCAACACTTTTATGTTAGCCCCTCTGGTGGCTGTGCAGGGGTGGTATAGTGATTAATAGATTCTGTTGTTTTGTGTTTTTTCCCCTTAAGACAGGGTCTTCTGTAGCCCAGGCTGGCCTTGAATTTATAGAGAACATCCTCTGCCTCTTGTTTACACATGTGGATCCCATAATGTATTCAGGAAGCAGAGGCAAGGCAGGAGGAGTTCTATGAGTTTGAGGCTATCCTTTGCTACATTGTAAGTTAAAAAAAAAAGTTAAATTGGAAGTGGTGTCCAGTCTACATGTACATATTAAACCTCGAGAGGCAGAAGCATATAGATATCTAGGAGTTTGAAGCCAGCCTGGTCTACATAGAGTTCTGCGTCAGCCAAGAGTACATACACAGGTTCTTTTTGTGCATGTGATGCTGATGCTCACTTCTCTCTGCAGAGGGAGTCTCTGGAGTGAGCTCCAACCCTTTCCTTTCCGAGGCCAATGCTGAGAGGATCGTGCAGACCTTATGTACAGTCCGGGGGGCTGCCCTAAAGATCGGCCAAATGCTTAGCATCCAGGGTACGGAATGACCCTCAGCTCCTGACCTATGACCTCATGCCCACCTCACCCCCACCCACCCAGCAGCAAGCCCTGATTTCGGGTGCTCACATGGAACCCCTCTTCATCCTCCTCCCTATTATCCTCATCCCTCTGTCTCCAAGACAATAGCTTCTTTAGCCCCCAGCTGCAGCAAATCTTCGAGAGGGTCCGCCAGAGTGCCGACTTCATGCCCCGATGGCAGATGCTAGTGAGTATCCGGTTTGGGTAGATGGTGACTTGGTACCCCATGGCTTTGGATTATATAAAACAACATATAATCTGTAAAAGACTTAGTGTATATTACATAAAGTTTTTAGACATGTCCCTGTTACTCCCTGTCCCTGTCCCACATGAGTGACATGTAAATTTGAGTTGTGATTAATTAAAGGAGATCACATTAAGACATGATGGCTCATCCCTTTAGTCCTAGGCCTTGGAGGTGGAAGCAGTAGGGTAAGGAGTAAAGGTCTTCCCGAGCTACACAGAGAATCCAAGGCTAGCCTGAGCTACCGTACGTAGACCCTGTCTCAAACAAACAAAATTGAAAGAGACTTTGTCCATACATAGAATGGCATCATACCTGCTACTAAGCTGAAGACAGGAGCTGTTCTGGAACTACATAAGGGTGTAGGCTCCAGCTACCTGCCTGTCTACCATCTGTGTTCTGCTCCTTGCCATTCGACCTCTCTGAGCCACTCTGAACAGGCCAGAACCAAAGGAAGCCCCTCTTCTTTTTTTTTGGTTTTTCAAGACAGGGTTTCTCTGTGTAGCCCTGGCTGTCCTGGACTCACTTTGTAGACCAGGCTGGCCTCGAACTTACAGAGATCCACCTGCCTCTACCTCCCAAGTGCTGGGATTAAAGGAGTGTGCTACCACACCCAGCTCTACTTTTGGTTGTTTTTTTTTGTTTGGTTGGGTTTTTGCTTTTGTTTTTGTTTGTTTATTTTGTTTTTTTTTTTTGAGACAGGGTTTCTCTGTGTATATCATCTGGCTGTCCTGGACTCACTTTGTAGACCAGGCTGGCCTTGAACTCACAGTGATTCGCCTACCTCTGCCTCCTGAGTGCTGGGATTGAAGGCGTGCACCACCACTCCCAGCCCCAGCTCTACTTTTATTTCCTCCACTCAAAAGACAAAATGAAACAATAGCACCTGGGCCTCAGGTTCCACATCAGCCAATAGTGAATGCCAGGGTTGCTAACACAACATGCTCCCTAACTATCACAGCAGTACAGGGATTGAACTCAGATGTCTAAAAATGTGATGGTAACTGTCATGCTCTCTCCTCAGAGAGTTCTAGAAGAGGAGCTGGGCAAGGATTGGCAAGACAAAGTGGCCTCCCTCGAGGAAGTGCCCTTTGCTGCCGCCTCCATTGGACAGGTACACCAAGGCGTGCTAAAGGACGGGACTGAAGTAGCTGTGAAAATCCAGGTGAGCAGAGAGGCTGGGAAGGGCTGGGGGTGGGCACTGTGCTGTCCTCAGGGCATGTGTGACTCCTGGACCCCCCCTCCTCCCTCCTGACAGTACCCAGGTGTTGCCCAGAGCATCCAGAGTGACGTGCAGAACCTGCTGGCCTTGCTCAAGATGAGTGTGGGCCTGCCAGAGGGTGAGGTGCCACCTCTGTCCCCACTGAGGGGGGGATGCCTAAAGAGAGGAGGTGGGGCTAGGTAGAGTAGTATTGTGAGTGAACATATATCCCATGGATGAGAGGAGGGTGCAGAGCAGGGAAAGCTCAGAAAATGAGTGACATAGCTACCAAGAAACAAGCCCAGATCAAATGCAGACGGACAGACAGACAGACAGATGGACAGACAGTGTGCGGGGGGAACTGCAGAAGCAAAAGAGAGGAGTAAGTGGGCAGCATGTTTGCGTTGGGTCAGGTGAGATATCAGCTGTAGAAGACAGAGGAAGATGTGTTTGTGGGGAAGAAAGGACGTAGAGAGGCCAAGAAGTGAGACCATTGGCATAGGGCAATGTGAGGGTCAGTGTAAACAAAGGCAAAGACGGGGGACGTAGCTCAGTAGGGTGCTTGTCTGCCATGCACAATGCCCCAGGTTGATCTCTGGTACCAAATAGGGTGTGGTAGTACTGGAAGGATCTCCACACTCAGGAGGGAAAGGTAGGAAGACCAGAAGTTCAAGGTCATCCTTGACTAAAGAGCAAGTGAAAAGGGCCGCTTCACGGCTAGGGCAGTTTCTGTGACAGAGCAAACCTAGGAGACAGACTTCTGCAGTGACCACAGTTGTGGGAAAGACAGAGGGAGAGGGAATCCAAGATGAGTTGGGTAAACTGGGTCTAGTGGCTCACACTTAAAATCTTAGCACTGAGGAATCTGACACAGGAGAATTGCTGAAAGTTGGGGTCAAACCTGGACTACACAGAGAGACACTATCTCAAATGCAAAGCCAAGCGTTGTAGCATGCTTGTAATCCAGTATTTGGGAGGTGGAAGCAGGAGGATCGGGAGGTTAAGATCAGCCTTGGCTACACACTGACTGGGAGGCTAGCCTGGGCAACATGAGAGCCTGTCTTTAAAAAAAAAAGGGGGGGGTGCTAAAATTCTGGAACAAAGGTGCACGGGACAGTGACTTAGACAGAGAAACATAAGAGGGACCAGAGAAGACAGGGGAGCTAGGGGAGCCAGGGGTTTAGGCAGGGGACAGGCAGCCATCCTCAGCTGCCATGGCTGCCCTCTCTTCCTCAGGCCTGTTTGCTGAGCAGAGCCTGCAGGCCTTGCAGCAAGAGCTGGCTTGGGAGTGTGACTACCGCAGAGAAGCCGCTTGTGCCCAGACCTTCAGGTATGCTACACTCCTCTGTGGCTCCTGGGAGATCCCTTCCCTCCCATCTGACTGGGTTGGACTGAATGGGTGGTACTTTCTGACCTCTGGCAGTCAGCAACCTCCCATGGACTGCAGACTCCTTTTTTCTTTCTTTGGTTCCTTTATCTGTGCATCTGTTCCTAATTCTTGCATGTCCTCTGGGGGCCTGAGCCGGTCTCTGTCAAATGCGTGTCTGCTGTGGTCTCACAAAGGGGCTCAGTGGCACCCTGAGATGCTGCTAGACCTGCTAGCCGAGAAAAAGTCAGAATTCTGCAGCATCAAGGCAGGAAAACAGCAGCTCCAGGCTGCTCCTTCTACACAGTAGGCAGGGAAAAAAACAGGGCTGACATCTGGGAAGCCAGGGTCTCACCATGGAGTTCTGGCTGGCCTGGACCTTGAACTCACAGAGATCCACTTACCTCTGTCTCCCAAGTGCTGAGATTAAAGGCATAGGCCAACCACACCTGCTCAACCTTATTTATTTTTAAATTTTACTTTAAACCAAGCATGGTGATGTGCACCTCTAATCTTACCACTTGACAGAGGCAGAGGCAGGTGGATTTCTGTGAATTCAAGGCCAGCCTCATCTACATAGGGAGTTCTGGGCCAGCCAGGGCTACATAGTGAGAACCTGTTTCAAAACAACAAAACCCTCAAAATTCCAAAAGCATTTTTAGTTTGTTTTGTGTCTATATTTTTTTTTTTTGGCCTGTATGTATATCTGTGTACCACATGCATGCAGTACCCACAGAGACTAGAAGAGAGTGCTGGATCCATTGGAACTGGAACGGTAAATGGTTGTGAGGCTCCGTGGGTGCTGGGAATCAAACCTGGGTCATCTGAAAGAGCAGCCAGGGCTTTTAACCAGAATCATCTCTCCCTCCCCTCAACCTTAGTATTATTATTTTTGTTTTGGGTTTTTTCGAGACAAGGTTTCTCTGTGTAGCCCTGGCTGACCTGGAAACTCACTCTGTAAACCAGGCTGGCCTTGAACTCACAGAGATCCACCACCTGCCTCTGCCTCCTGAGTGCTGGGATTAAAGGTATACACCACACCTGGCAATTACAGACAGCTGTGAACTGCCATGTGGGTCCTGGGATTTGAACCCCAGTCCTTTGGAAGAGCAGTCAGTGCTCTTAACCGCTGAGCCATCTCTCCAGGCCCTCAACCCTATCTTTTGAGATAGCATCTCTTGCTGAACCTAGAACTCCCTGATTTGACTAGACTGACTGGCCAGCAAACCCCAGGGATCTGCCTGTATCTGCCTCCTTGGTGCTGGGATTACAGGCACATACTGCCATTCATGGCTGTTTTACATGGTTCTGGGGGTCAAACTTAAGTCCCTTAAGTCCTTATGCTGTGTGCCATTTCCTCAGCCTGTGAAAGAACCTCTGTGTTCATATACCCAGCAACCCCACCCTTGGCATCCTTGATAAATTCTGTATGGGCATTTATACTATTGTATGCCATCAGAATCTTCTAGAATGCTCAGAACACCAATGTGTACAAGTTCCAACCTGGAAACCCAAATCTATCAAATGTGTTCAGCAAGGTTGATAAATAGGTTGTGGTGTGTTTTGTCTTTTTGAGATAGGGTCTTACTGTGTAGCCCTGGCTAACCTCGAGCTTGCATCTGCCAAGTGCTCGGAATACAGGTGTGCCCCAGCCCTGGCTATTATGGTGTTTTCAATATTACTAGTTGGATCTTTTTCTTTTTAATTATTTTAAATGTATATAAGACTTTGGATCCCCCTGGACCTGGAATTACAGGCAGTTGTGAGCCACCCAATGTGAGTGCTAGGAACAGACTTGAGTCCTCTAGAAGTACAGCAAATGTGCTCCCAACTGCTGAGCCATCTCTCCTGATCCTGGCGCCTCCATCTCCATCGCTAGGATTATATGCATGTGCCAGCACATCTGGGTCTGGGTGTCAGACTGCTTTATGACAGGGAAGATGAAGGGACCACAGCTCTAGAGAACAGTGTGGCTGTATCTTGGAATTATGGTCATGCGCAACAATTCAGGACAGCTCCAGTCTGCGGATGTAACTTGTTGGCATTGGCATAGCATGCATCATGTTCTGGGGTCAGGCCCTAGCACGACCTAGACCAAGTGTGGTGGCTCATGCCTGTAATCCTAGCGCTCAAGAGGTACAACCCAGAAGAAGTTCAGTCATCCTCAGCAACATATCTGAGTTTGAGGCCAGCCTGGGCTACATGAGACACCATCTCAAAAAGCAAAACAAACCAACAAACAAAACCAAAAACCAAGAGAAACCTCTACAGTATGGCCTGCAATCTGCTGTCTCCCAGCGTACCAAGCTCAGGCGACGGAGAGGAGGCAGTTCAGACAACAGTCATGCAAGGCATGTGTCCTGCACCCTGATGAACATGGGATTCGGTCTTGGTCAGCCCTTGTCAGGCTGTGTGGCTTGATTCTGTTCAGTGCCTCAGGAGAGCATTCTCATAGGGGAGGTGTGCTGATTAAATGCTCAGTGCAGGCCTCGCTCTTGAGAAGTAGAGCCATTATCAGAGACTACATCAACCAGGACTAAATACCAACCAAGTAGGACCCCGTGGATCAGAGTGACCCTGGATGACCATCCACAGCAGCCCCATGTAGGATCTGAGGACATTCTCCCAGAATCCCCAAAGCCTTCCTATACCTCTGGTACCTGCCCATCTGCCTGTTCCCAGCATCCCCACAGGATGCTGGAACTCAACTTCTTCACCTCCTGGTCTACTCGGACTCATTTCCCTCAGTTTATACCCTGTCAGTCTGTTGGCATTGGCTTCTGGTGAAGGGGACCTGAGGCTGGCTCTGGCATCCATCCGTCCCCACCAGCACTGTCCAGTACCTAAACATACAAAGGAGGACTTTCGTCTTTATTGGGGAGGCGAAGTGTATGCAATGCTCGTGCATATGCAAGGCATGTGGAGGCCAGAGAACACCTTTGGTTAGGTGTCCATCTGTTTTTTGAGACAGAACTCTCTGGCCCAGAACTTGACAAATAGACTGAGCTGACTGGCCATTGAGCCCCAGGGATCTACCTGTTGCTGCTTCCCCATGACTGGGATTACAATTGTGTACCCCACACCCAACTCTTAGGTTCTGGTGATGAAACTTGGGTCCTCGTGCTTTTGTGGTAAGCTCTTTGCTAATGGAACTGTCTCCTTGGCCCTTTATTTTTGTTTGTTTATTTTCGAGACAGAATGCTATATAGCCCAGACTGGCCTCAAACTCCCCATGTAGCTGAGGATTCTCCTGAACTCTACCCTCCTGTTCACATTATAAGCATGTACCACCACACCCGGGTCTCAGTGGCGGACTGACATGACAGAGTGCTGCCACTGTACTATCGCAACAGTCAGCCTGCTGAAACGGCTAAGCACTCTTGGAAGGGAAATGTCACACCATGTGTCCCCTGCATATACTTCCTGCCTCCATCTCCCAGTTCCTGGGACTACAGGTGTGCACCGCCTGCATCAGGGTCAGAGAAGGAGTCTTCAATTTATTTACCACCATTTAGAGTCCAGGACTCTCCTGCATCTACAGGGGACATGTTCTTAGACACCCCCTACCCCAGTTAGTTCCAAACCCCTGGAGTTGTGTCCTGTGCATACCTACAGAGAAGTCACCCTTAGAGGGAGGCACAGTGTCCCCTGCTGCAGCCTGCTTATGTCACTTTATGTCAATAAAAAAAAATAATTTTTATTCTTTCCACCTTTGTTCAGACTGTCATCCTCCTGCCTCAGCCTTCTGAGTGCTGGGATCACAGGCCCCTGGCCAATTCACACGGTGCCTCACTCAACTTAACCAAGCATTTGCCACACACAGTGGGTGTAATTTTTGCAGCTTGTGGTAAAACTAGCACAGATTTCTTTTTCGTTCCTCACAGTTTCACACATACGATCTGTCCTCACTAAGAATCTTAATGGACTAGGACTTTTTTTTCCTCGTTGAACCTGAGCATTTTACCTTCACTTAAAGAAAGGACTCTGTGGACTGGTGAGATGGTTCCTCAGATTAAAAAATTTGCCACTAAGCCTGAGGACCTGAACTTGATCCACAGAATCTATATGGTGGAAAGAGAGAACTGATACCTACAAAGATGTACCCTGTCACCCACACATGCTCCATGGTATGTGTGTGACAGGCTCCATGGTATGTATGTGACAGACAGATAAGTACACACACATTAAATAAATGCAAAAAAAATTAACCTGTTGTCATCCTCCTGTAAGACATGGCAGTAGAAGGGTGTAAGGACAAGTTGTGAAGTGGGAATGTGGGGGCCTGGGGGGGGTAGACAAAGGGATGAGAGGGACAAGAGAGGGTGACAGTGAGCTGACTAAAATGCATCATGTGTGTGTATGAAAATGCCATAATGAAACCCATTGTATATGATTAATATATATTAATTGAAAAAGATATTTTAAAAAAAGAAAAAGATTATTTTATGTTCCTCATTGGCATATCTGAAATGCCAGCATTACTGCTCTTGCTTTGGGACCATTATTAAGTAAAATAAAGGTGATTTGAATACTGCCACTGTAATATCACAACAGTCAACCTGCTGAAATGGCCAAATACTCTTGGAAGGAAAGTGTATCACACCATGTGTATCACACCAAGTGTATCACACCGACCATGTGTATCACACCATGTGTATCATGCATATAATGGACAAGTAGATGCTTCATGTGCCAAAAAGGTGGAGTTGGATTTTATACTGCTCAGAATGGCACATAAGTTTAAACTTGTAAATTACTTCTGGAATTTTCTTTTTTTTTTTTTTCTTTCAAGATAGGTTTCTCTGTGTAGTTGTGGTTGTTCTGGACTCACTTTGTAGACCAGGCTGACCTCGAACTCACAGAGATCCACCTGCCTCTCTGCCTCCCGAGTGCTGGGATTACAGGTGTGCGCCACCACGCCCAGCAAATTTTCTTTAATTGAGATTTGATTTTTATTTTATGAATATGGGTATTTTGCTTGTGTGAGTGCTCACCATATACCTGCAGTGCTCTCAGAGGCCAGAAGAGGGATTAGATCCCTGGAACTGGAGTTACAGACAACTGAGCCACCATGCAGGTGCTGGGGACTGAACCCAGGTTCTCTGGAAGAGCAGCCAGTACCCTTAAATACTAAGCCACCTCTCCAGCCCTCTTTTTTTTTTTTTTCCCTCTTGATTCCTTTTTGGAACCATGAATCTTACATGTACCTGGCTGACCTGGAACATTCCATGTCACAGATACTGACCTTGAAGTCTTGACCTGCCTCCACTTTCCAATGCTAGGTTTACAAACACACTACCACATTCAGCTTAGAATTCTCCATTTGATATTTTCACCAAGGTTTACCACAAGTAACTGAGATGTTGGAATAGGAAACTACAAATTAGGCAAGAATTCCCCAATGACCCTAAAGAATGACCGGGGACTATCACCGTAGAGCCATAGAATTAAAAACTTTTTTAAAAAGAATTTGTAATATTTGTGTGTGTGTTTGTGTGTACATGCCAGTGTACGAATTTTAAAAATATGTGAGCCCTGGATCAAACTCAGGTCATATGCTTTGGGATAAGTGCTTAAGCCTCTAAGCCATCTCACTGGCCATAAGCTTTGGTTGTTATTGTTTTGTTTTTTGTTATTTGAGTGATGTGTAAACTGAATACTATAAGCTCATCATCAAGTAGCCAGAAGTCAGAGAAGGGTTAGTAGGAGGAAAGGGGTAGTAACTGCATCTCCAGCCACACCCAGTTAAGCAACTACACACTACAACAATGTCTGTTAAATGCCAGTCCAGCCAGGTATTGGCTGTCACCCAAGGCAGCCAAGCCAGAGAAGGTGGGGAGGGGAAGAAAACCTAGAGCAAGATGGCCTGAAGGGCTTCTCAGTAAAGGAGCCAGTTCAAACCAGGCCTCTGGGTTCTAAAGTCTCTCTCATCCCTTGCCTTCTTGCCCCAGGAAGCTCTTGGCTGATGACCCCTTCTTCCGGGTACCAGCTGTGGTACAGGACCTGTGCACGACACGAGTGCTGGGCATGGAGCTGGCTGGGGGAATCCCTCTAGACCAGTGCCAGGACCTGAGCCAGGACATCCGGAATCAGGTACATCTCCTGTGGGACAGGCAGGGGCGAAGGGACAGGCATGCGCATTCTCTATTGGTCAGGAGGACCAGACAGGATATCTCACTGAAAATCTTCCTCATCCAGATTTGCTTTCATCTCCTGAGGCTGTGTTTACGGGAGCTGTTTGAGTTCAGATTCATGCAGACAGATCCCAACTGGGCCAACTTCCTGTACGATGCATCTAGCCACCAGGTTGGTTCTTCATGACATGAATACATCAGATAGATGCTATAAAGAACATTTCCCCAAGAGCCAGAGAGATGGCTCAGTAGGTAAAGATGCTTGCTACCAAGCCTGCAGACCCTCAAGCCAGTCCTCAGAACTCACCTGGTGGAAGGAGAGGAATGACTTAGTAAGCTATTGACTGGCCTGCATATATGTGCTGTACATAATATAATATATAACAATACAATATATAATAAATACAAAAAATGGGGCTGGAGAGATGGCTCTGTGGTTTAGAGCACTGGCTGCTTTTCCATAGGGACTTGAGTTAATTCTCCCAGCACCCACATGGGGGCTCCCAACCATCCAGAACTCCAGTTCCAGGGGATTTTAATACCCTCTTCTACTTTTGTGGTACCAGGCATGCAAGTGGTGTACAGAAATACATGCAGCCAGAACATCCATATACATACAATAAATCTTTTTAAAGAGCCAGGCATAGTGGCACACGCCTTTAATCCCAGCACTCGGGAGGCAGAGGCAGGCGGATCTCTGTGAGTTCAAGGCCAGCCTGGTCTACAAAGTGTGTCCAGGATGGCCAGATGTACACAGAGAAACCCTGTCTGGGAAAAACAAAAACAAAAACCAAATGAATGAACCAGAGCTAATACCATGATGGGAAAATCTACAAGCCATGTAGAACCAAAGTACAAGTTACAGGACAGTTATAGTAACCACTATTGAAAGTTTTCTGGGAGCAAGGTCTCACTATGTAACCCAGGTTGGTGCTGAATTCCTAATCTTTGCTTTGCCTGGAATTGTAGACACGTGGCCTAATCTTTCTGCTTCGCCTGGAATTGTAGACACATGTCTCCAGCCCTGGCTTCTCTCTATACATAAAGCTTTAAGTTATGGAATTGTTGCTAGATTATGGTTCGTACCTATATACAGATAGATGTAGAAGGTATGCATGAGAATTTTAGGAAAATTAATTTTTAAAATTATTTTAGTATTTTATGTGTATGGGTACTTTGCCTGCATGTATGTCTGTAGACCATGTGTGTGAAGTGCCTGAGGAGGTCAGAATAGGTGTTGGATCACCTGAAACTGGACTTACAGACAGTTCTGAGGAGCTGTGTAGGTGCTGGGACTCGAACCCAAGTCCTCAGAAAGACCAGTTAGTGCTCTTAACCACTGAGCCATCTCTCCAATCCTCAAGAATTTATTTAATGATACTAGTTTCAAGAAAGTGGTAACCTTGGAAAAGGTCCTGGAAGTCTGCGGGTGAGGTTGGAATAAACCTGTGAGGGTAGTATTCATAATTTAGGCTGATTAGTAGGATTTGTGGGCATTCACTTAATTTTTCAGGTATCTTATTCTCTGGGTTATCTTATGGACCTAAGGTTTGCATTAAGGGCAAATAAGCTGGGTGTGGTGGCACAGGCCTTTAATCTTACCTAGTACTCAGGAGGCACAGGCAGCCTGGATTCCTAGTGAGACTCTGTTTCAAAAAACAACAAAAAGAAGGCTAGCGCTGAAGTGCAGTCTTTTTTTTTTTTTTTTTTTTTTTTTGGTTTTTCGAGACAGGGTTTCTCTGTTTAATAGCTCTGGCTGTCCTGAACTCGCTCTGTAGACCAGGCTGGCCTCGAACTCACAAAGATCCGCCTGCCTCTGCCTCCCTAGTGCTGGGATTAAAGGCGTGCGCCACCACCGCCCGGCTGAAGTGCAGTCTTAAAGCGCCTACCTCGAAGGCACCGGGGTGTGGTGGGTGGTAGGGATATGATTCAAACCACAGAGTCCTGGCCTCAGATCCACATACATAAGCTGGAATATGGCTCAGTGGTGGAGTGCCTGCCTAGAATACCAGGAGAGGCTGGGTGTATGGCTCACTGATACAATGTTTGCCTGTAATCACCAGTGAGGGTCTAGAGGTGTGGCTATAAACCCCAGGACCGGGGCTGCAGGACAGAGGAAGATGCACCCTGGATACCTCAGCTGACAGTTGGGGATCTTAACAGCTCCTCCATTCCCCTATCCCTCATTCCCAGGTGACTCTACTGGACTTCGGTGCAACCCGGGCTTTTGGAACAGAGTTCACAGACCATTACATTGAGGTGAGTACCACAGACCCTGGTGCTTCTGAAGGGTCAGGCTTAAGCTAGATAGTGAGGACAGGAAAGAAGGAAAAGTGAACTGGGACAGATGGTTCACAGTAAAGCACCTGCCGCCAGGCACTCAAGAGGCAAGACAGGAGGATCTCTGGGAGTTCCAGGCCAGCTACATAGTGAGACTATGATAGCAATATTAATAATAGCTGGGGCTGGAGAGATGGCTCAGCAGTTAAGAGCACTGGCTGCTCTTCCAGAGGTCCTGAGTTCAATTCCCAGCAACCACATGGTGGCTCCCAACCATCCATAATGAAATCTGGTGCCCTCCTCTGGCCTGCAGGCATATACCTGCAGACAGAACACTGTACACATAATAAATAAATAAATATTTAAAAAATAATAATAATGCTAATAACTACCAACCACTTGGTATTATTACAAGTGGTATCTGATTGAAAGTGGCCAGGGCCACTTAGATATCTGCTTTACAGGAGAAGTGACTGAGGCTTACAGAGAGATTGCCCAAAATCCCAGCAGGCCTGTGACTGGCAGTTAGTCTGGGTCCAGAGTCCATGTCAAAGCCCTTGCTCAGCCCCCTTCTGAGAGAAGGGCCAGAGATGGCCACCATGTCCAGGGTCTTGGCATCCAGCCTGCACCCCACAGGAAGCTGTAGGTCCCTCAGGAACTGCTCTCTCGCCTGCTTTGTTCTTCCCTTCCTCCCTTGCGGGTCAGTCAGTGTCAGCGTCTGCGAAGACCATCTCGCCTGTGCTACATACAACGTGGGCTTTCCACTCGTCTAGCTGTCCCTCAGACCTTCTCTGACAGCCCCCTGGTGCCCAGCCCTATTTTGGATGACAATGGGGATAGTTGTTCCCTGATCACAGAGTTCAGTCTGTGTCCCATAGCAGTGTGACAGCAAGGACATAGAGGGCTCAGGGCTAGGCTGAGGAAATGAGGGCACTGTGAGAATCTAGAGGAACCTGTCCCAGCTTGAAGAGTCAAGGAAAGTTTCCTGGAGGAGGAGATTTTCAACCTAGAGCTGAGGGATGCAAAGGACCAATCGGGAAGAGGCTGAAAGGATATCCAGATAAATGTGCAAAGGTCAAGAGGTGTCTTAGTCACTGTTCTATTGCTGTGAAGAGACACCATGACCAAGGCAACTCTTATAAAGGGAAACATTTAATTAGGAGCTTACCTACAGTTTCAGGGGCTTAATCTATTATCATTATGGCAGGAAGCATGGCGGCAAGGAGGTATGATGGAGCTACATCCTGATCCACAGACAGACAGAGAGGCAGGCAGGCAGACAGACAGGGTCTGGATAAGCTTTTGACACCTCAAAGCCTACCCCACACCCACCCCTGTGACATACTCCAACAAGGCCTCACCTATTCTAACAAGACCATGCCTTTACATCTTTCTAATTCTTTCACACAGTTCCATTCTCTGTGACTAAACATTCAAATATATGAGCCTCTGGGGGGCCAGTCTTACTCAAACAACCATAGGAGGGAATTTAGGGAAATCCTTTCTGCACGGTGGTGCTTCTGAACAGAAATAGTCATTCAGGGCCTGGAGAGATGGCTCAGATGGTTAAGAGTACTTTCAGTCTTACAGAGGATCCTTGTTGTGAAGAAACACCATGACCAAGGCAGCTTATCAAAGAAAGCGTTTAGTCAGTGGCTTCTCTAAGTTTCAGAGGGTGAATCCATGACTGTCAAGGCATGAGCATGGCAGCACCCAGATGTAACACTGTTAACAGGAGCTAAGAGCTTACATTTGATCTACAAGCAGGAGGCAGAGAGAGAGAGAGAGAGAGAGAGAGAGAGAGAGAGATAGTTAACCAGGTCTGGGGTAGGTTTTTGAAGCCTCAAAGCCATCCCCCAGTTCCAAGTCCCCAAGTCCATACCTTATATCCTTCCCAATAGTTCCACCAAGTGGTGGCCAAGTATTCAGTATTCAAACATATGAGCCTTTGGGGACCACTCTCATTCAAGCCACCACACTCAAGCTCAGCACACAACACCAGAAGGGCTCATAACCATCAGCAAGCAGGGGATCCAGAACCCTTCCCTGGCCTTTCATACAGGGACCAAAAGGAAACTCATGTTCTGATAGGACTGGAAGGAATTGGCTAGAGCCAAGACATTCTGGGTTGTGCCCTAGGCCCCTCTGCAGTAGGCTCTCTTATCTCCTGTGGTGCTTCAGAAAGGATTTGAGGAGAGGAAGAGCAATGGAGTTGAAAACTCCCTCTGAATAGCAAATAGCCTCCAAGTCTGGCATCTGAGCCCAGGGGAGCTGTGAGAAGTTACAGAGGAGTCAGCTGGGAGGGAAACTTAGTAGACATAGAGCCCTGAGTGTTAATAGTTTTGAAGACAGAGGAGAAAGGTGTCTGAGACAAGGCCAAGACTCTGGCGTGAGAACTTTTTTTTTTTTTTTTTTTTAAAGATTATTTATTTATTGTGTATACATTGTTCTGCCTGCATGTACGCATTCACTCCAGAAGAGGGCACCAGATCTCATTGTAGATGGTTGTGAGCCACCATGTGGTTGCTGGGAATTGAACTCAGGACCTTTGGAAGAACAGCCAGTGTTCTTAACCTCTGAGCCATCTCTCCAGCCCCAAGGCGTGAGAACTTTTAAGGCTACCTCTAACTGCTGACAAGGAAGAAGAATCGGTGACATACACCACCCCAACCCACACACCCACACATGGGCCATTTGAGGCACAAAGCCAAGGCCTCCCTGAGTACTTCAACCATCCCATTTCTCATCGATGCTCCCTTTCAAAAGCTTGCGCCACCTTAACCTTTCTAACTAAACAACAGCACAAACTTGTTGGATGGATGTGGTGGCCTATAATTAGAGTACTTGGGATGCTCAAACAAGACAAGAGAGTCATGAGTTCAAGACCAGCTTGGGTTTCATAGCAAGACCCTATTTATTTGTTTTTAAGTGTATATGTATGTATGTACGTGCACATACATACACACACACACACACACACACACACACACACACACACACACACCTGCGAGTGCCATTGGGGACACGTGGGGAGGTCAGAGGAGAATCTGCTAAAATGGGGACCAGTGGGGCCTGATGATCGAGTTCAGGTCATCAGGCTTGTCAGTGCCTTTACCAGCTGAACTATCTTTTAAAATAGAAAAACTCAGCCCATTTATATGGAACCCTGACACACAGCCAAACAGCCACAGGCAGGGAGATGTACAACAGAATTGCTAGGTGCATCCCATGCCACCCTCCCAAAGAAAGGGCCGTGCAGTGAGGTCTGGGCTGGACAGTTTCCTCTCCCTGCTCTGAGCCTGCGTCTCCTGCACCAGGACCCCGGCATCAGTGACAAGAGTAGCCCCCAGCGGGAAAGGTACTTCCTCCACAGGCAATGTGCTGAGCCCCGCACAGTGACCCCCCCACCCCCGTACAGAACCAAAGTTCCTCGCTCCCATTCCACAGATGAAAAAGTGGAGGCCCAGCTACAATTTGTATGGAGCCCTCCGAAGCCAAGGGAGGGGGTGCAGGCACTTTGATGCCTCCCTCTACCAGACTGCACAGCAGCTGAACTCCACAGCAAGACTAACTACCCCAGTGCATGTCTCATGCCTAGTGCAACTGGACCAGCTGGGACCCCTGTACCCAAGGGGCTCAAAGTCCAGTGGGGGAGATGGCCCTCTGGCAACCTTGGACACCTTTCTATCCCTGTCCAGTGTCTAGACTCACCAACAGATGTGACACTCTCCTCTGCCATTCATTGTGGAGGCTTCCAGACAGTTCTGCGTTCCCAATGGATGGCAGAGCCTCTGACCATTTCCACCCGCAGGCTCTCAACAGGGAGATACAGCAGGGACAGAGTAGGGAGGGAGAAGCTTCTAGGTGAAAGAGTGTACCCAGGTAGGTGAAAATGGAGATGGATTCAAGCTGGGTAAAATATCCCCTCCCCACGTATCTTCCTTCCTCCCTCCTTCCCTTTTTTTTTTTTTTTTTTGGTTTTTCGAGACAGGGTTTCTCTGTTTAACAGCTCTGGCTGTCCTGGACTCGCTTTGTAGACCAGGCTGGCCTCGAACTCGCAAAGATCCGCCTGCCTCTGCCTCCCAAGCGCTGGGGTTACTTGGTAGTCTGGGCTGGCTTTGAACTCATTATCCTGACTCCACCTCCTGAGTACTAGGATAGTAGGTATACACTGCTACACCCCTCTGGCTGGTATTTCCCATTTATCTAGAACCTCCCTTGTAGCCTGGTGTGATGGGAAAGACCTGGCAGGCGGAGGCAGGAAGGTCAGTTCCCAGTTGTCCTCAGCTACACAGTGAGTTCAAGATAGTACAAGTAGGCTGTATCAGACTGCACCTCAAAACAAAAACTAAAACCCCAGAGCCTCCCTGGACCCACACTGGTCTCTATCCTCTGACATTCCAGGTGGTGAAGGCTGCAGCAGATGGAGACAGAGATCGAGTCCTGCAGAAATCCCAGGACCTCAAATTCCTCACAGGCTTTGAAACCAAGGTCGGTGGCCACTGAGCCAAAAGGGGCTGGCGTGTCTCCTGCTGTGTTTTCTTTAGGGGGCTACTGTCTTTTGTGAGCGGAGAAGCTGTCTAGCTCTACTGAGCAACTGGAGAAGGGAGGAGTGGGAGTAGAGAGTTCTGTCCCAGGGGAGTAAGGATAACTGAATGCACTAGCATATACCAACGAGACCTAGGGTGAACGGGAGGCTCTCTAGTGGTGGGGGGCGCTATCTATCTGGGGGTCCTAGGTTTGAGGAGAGGAGCTCCTTGCCTGTAGGAAAACTGGAGTTCTTTGAGACTAACTGGGGGTGCTGTGGATCGGAGAGGTGACTACTTATTACTCTTTGGGGATCTCGGGCTAGCAATGCCCTCGCCCCGCCCCAGCCCCTCACTGGTAGATTCTAGGCAAGAGAGCCCCAGCCCTCGCAGCTTGCTTCTTCTGAAGTAATCAGGACATCATGTCCGTCTGGATGCATCTGCCATCCCCACCCTAGGCATTCTCTGACGCCCACATGGAGGCAGTGATGATCCTGGGGGAGCCCTTTGCTGCCTCAACCCCCTACGACTTCGGGGCTGGAGAGACTGCTCGCCGAATACAGGGCCTCATCCCGGTGTTGCTTCGGCACCGCCTGCGCCCACCGCCTGAGGAGACCTACGCTCTCCACCGCAAGCTAGCTGGGGCTTTCTTAGCCTGTGCCCGTCTCCACGCCCACATCGCCTGCCGGGACCTCTTCCAAGACACCTACCACCGCTACTGGGCCAGCCGCCAGGCACCGCCACTGCCAGCAGCCTCCTGACTAGAGAGACCTCCCTGCCGACGACCCCACCATGACAGACTCCATCCGGGGACACCAGTTCCACAGCGGGCAGTTTCCTACCCCTGTTCTGGCCCCAGAGCCTAGTTTCTTTCCTTGGATCTTCGGGCCCCTGGAGTTAGCTCCCTGATCCAAAGCGGGCATCCTGAAATTCTGAGGCTGGGAGTCGGCAGATTCCTGCTTGCCACCATCTAAGTGAGCCTTTGGCCCTTTCATGGGGTTCACTATCATCTGCAGGGGGCGCCCCTCGGCCCCAGGTCTTCCACGATCCACAGGCAAAAGGAGAGTTTGTGGTTGTTGGAGGCGGTCCTCACCTTTGCCTCCCTCGCTCCTCTACCAGTTAGCTGCCTTCTTCCCGGGTTCCAGCCTGCGTGTTGGAAGGTGGGGGTGGGTGCTGATCCTTCCTTCAGAATAAAGGCACCCTTTCCCTTCCCCCAGCCCTTTTCTCTCTGTGCTAAGGGGGAGGAGCTCACAGGCGGCTCCAGGTGCAGATGGCCGGCCAGAGCCCCCCCCCCCCCCCCCTCGGGCCCCCTCTTGCCGGGGACCCCCCCCCGCCCCCCCCCCCCCCATGTGCTGACCACCTGCTCCGAGGGCTGTGGCAGCTGAGAAGTACCCTCCTCTCACACATTCTCGCCCCCCACCCCCAGCTTCAGACTCCCTCCTTGACAACCTCGCCTTTGCAAACGGGCCCTAATGCCCCTACCAGCTGCTTTGCCAAACCCACAGGACAGAGCTGGGGGTGCAGCAGAGTCCAGAGCTAGGACCTAGTCCTAACTCAATGTCCTCTCCAAGCCAGAGTCAGCTCCCTCCTGGACGCCTGGGTCTGTTTCTTCCCCCTCCCCTCGCCTGCAAAAAGTGCCTCGTCACCGCTTCTGCCCGCCCCCGCCGGGCTGGGAGAACCGTGGGGTTAAGCAAGATTTGAGGACGTCAAAGCGCCTCCCAAAGCAATTCTTCAGAAGCAGAACCATAGGGGATCTGAGGTCAGGGGTTACGAAAGGAAACAGAACCTGCGCCTTAACCCGGGAGGGACGCCACTAGGGATGCGCGCAGGTTCCCGCAAGGCCAGGCTAAGGGGCGGGGCGGGGCGGGGCGGCATCTGCATGGGAGGAGATGGGTACTATCTGTGTGGGGGCGTGGTCTGTGGAAGGGCGGGGTTATCTTTGCATATACAGCAGGCGGCGGGCCAAGGGGCGGGGCCAGGGCGGGCGCCGAGGGAGGGATGCTCCCCCGCCCACGGAACGGAATCCTCCCGGGAGCCTAGCTGGCTCGCGCGCTCGCATCCCGCACCAGCCGCCGGCCCCGGGCCCGGCCCGCGTCAGACCGATCCGCCGCCGCCACAGCAGCAGCAGCACTCGGGAAGCCGGGCCCAGCCGGGGCCGCGGGAGGCGGGGGCGCCCGGGCCCTGGATGTCCCGCAGCGCGGCGGCCAGCGTGAGAAGGGCGGGCGAGGGGGGCTCGGGCCGGGGGCGGCGCCGCTGCTGATGTGGCTAAGGGTGGGAGGCGGCAGCAGCGCCCGGATGGAGAGAAGATGCCAAGGCTGGAGAGGGTGGTCCTGGGTGGGGGTCCGGGAACGAGCTCCTGGCATTCCCAAACCTGCCACACTGGGGTCTCCAGCACAGGCCATCTCTGGGAAGGCCCTGGAAGTAGGGATCCTGGAATATAGATTCCTCGGAAGTCAAGGACAGGGCTACATAAATTCTAGGTACAACTCCCTCGACATGGTTTGGCGTTCAGTGTCCGGGACACAGTCCCCTTCATAAAGCTAAGGCCTTTAACTGAGCAGATTCCAGATAACAATCGGTACTCTTCCCTGCCAGAGGGTTTCTTCGAGTACAACAGCCCGCTGGGCGAGGTCTTGAAGATGAGGTCCCTGGATTGAGCTGCCAAGGCTAAGGCTCTGGGGGATGGGGGCGGTTTCCAAGTACTGTCTACTCCCAGCGGTCCCGGGATCCAGCCTGTCCCCCCAAGCCCTTGGGCGGTGTCCCAGGCAAATCCCCTTCTCAAAACAAGGTCCCTGTGTCTGGAACTCCACCCCAGCGTGAATAAAATAACGAGAATTTCTGGCATTTCCCTACCCCCACCTCCACCCCATGCCTAGTCAGGGGTCTCAAGACATTGGTCTCCTAGGCCACCCCCTTTGTCCCTAGGGTTGCTTAGTTGTCTACGAGAGGCCCCACCCGGAGACAATGCTCAACCTTCCCCTTGCCAGACCTAGCCCCCTAGACTACCAGATTCAGCCTGGGCTGGGGGAGGCTCCCCAGAGACCCGGTGGAAACCTGTGTGAAGCTTCTGTGGTGACCAGGGGCTTTGTGTGTGGTATGGGGGGGATGGGGGTGCAAGGGTTGGGGAGGTGGCTGTGTGACCTGGTGTTTGTGTGACTGTGGCTGTGTGTGTGTGTGTGTGTGCTTGCGTTGCAGCTGGCAAGGATGAGGAATCCTGCGTTGTCCATCTGCATGCTTGTGGTTGGATGTGGTAGTGTGTCTGTGGTGGTGTGTGTATGACCCCAGTGTTTTGTGACTGTGGATGTGAATGGCAGCTGCTTGCTGTGCAGACTTCTCTACTTGTTAGATCGGGTTTAGATGGATACGTATGTCTTTTGTGACGCTGTGTGTATGTATGTACCTTGGTATGTGTCAACATCTGCGTTGGGTGACTTATGTGTGGCTGACTGAAGATGTGGGTGGAGTTGTGACTTTCTGTAAGTTGAATTGTGACGGTGACTCTGGCCATGTGTGACACAATGTTGTGCTTGTGTCTGGTTTTGGACATGTGAGTGACACCGTGTTCTGTGCTCTCTAGGTGTGCGACTGCCCTTGTATTTGAAACCACATTGTGCCTGTGGGGCTGGGTTTGTGGGATGGCAGTGTATGACAGTGGCTGCGAGTCCCTAGCCGTGTCTGTGTATGTGAGTAGTGTTGTGTAAATGACTCTCCACCTAGCTGTATGATGTCGAGCGTGCGCTGCAGCCTTCTGTGTGTGATCTGAGCTGTGAATTTGACTTCTTTTCTGAAACTCTTACCTGTTACGAAAGGTTAGTTGTGTAGGACTCAAGCTATGGACGTGACTGGTGTGCACTGGGGGGGTATGTGTGCATGGGACCCACTTGTCTGTGACCCTGGGTGACTCTGTTGGTGTCCTGGACTGTGAAAGTGTGTGTGTATATGTCCTTGTCTATGCATCTTGGTGATGGCATGACTGCACATGGCTGTGCCTAGGACCATGTTTCCATAAATGGCATGTCTGGGCCACTCCATGTTTGTGTACACTCAACTGTGCTGTGGAGAATTGGACTGTGCGCTCTAAGTTTCTGTGTGTGAGGTTTTGAGTCTCAGTGGGGGCTGTGACTTTGTGCATCTGTCCATGTGGGGTAGCGATTGATTGCATGTGGCTACACTCTTGTCTATGTGATGTGACTCCTCGTGGAGACTGTTTATAGGATGATATGGTATGGCTGTGTATGGGACACCAACATGACAGATGGCTGGGCACCGTGGGCACTGATCCTGAGTGACTCCACACACAACTGTTTCTGGAATGTATGTGGCTGTCTGAGGGCAGCCATCCTCTCCCCTCCCACCTTTGGCTGACTGTATGCTATGTCTGTAATGCTCAGGCTGTATATAAAGAGTGGTTTACACACAAGAGCTGTTGTCACAGAGGAGTATGTAATGGATATGATGACCAAACGCGAGTGTGTCATTATGTGACTCTGTGAAAGCGTGGAACCAAAAAAAGGTGAGTTGGTGTAACTGATATTGTTTGAGGTTGAATGACCCTTGTGCAGCTACGGCTGTGTGTGCTCGGGCAGGCAGGGGTAGGGGTGAGGAACGGGACAGGGAGGGGATGGGGCCGGGAGCTTTGTAAAGATCAGTGTGCCTCAGTCCATATAGGGATGGGAGTATATGCAGATGAATTATGTCATTGTGTGACCAAGTCATGACCAAATAGGTGGCCACTCTGGATGTGCCTCTACTAGGGTGGACATGTGTCCCCCTTGTGTGTGTGCCTGGCCCAGCTCATTTTGCGTAGCTAAGAAAACGAGTAAGCAGTATCAGTTGTCGGTATGAGCAGGTGGACAAATGACCATAGTAGAACTGTGTGTGCCGGTGAATACAAACACACAGCCAAATGTTTAGTGGCAGTTGTATCTTGTGACCTGAGGTACATAGCTGTTATGATGTCTATGTAATGAAGTGTGCTGAGCTGTGACCAAGTGCTAAGAGAACTGCTGAATGTCAGTTATATGTGGCTGTATGTTTGTGTATAACCCTGGACATGACACTAGAGGGCAAAGCCACTCACTTCACATCATCCCTTTGGGTATTGAGGGCCCCATCAGTGTCCCCCAACACACCTACTCCTTCCTGGGCCCTTAGAACCAGGTGGCTGGTCTCCCTAGTAACAGTTGCTATGACTACCAGGGTTCTTACTATGGAGCCAGAGATGGAGAGGGTTGGCTAAGGTCCAAGAGTGAGGGTTGAGTAGGGGACTGAATCCCCCACCCCAACAAACTTCTCATCTTCTCACTCCCTTGAGCAGGGCGGACCAAGGAGACCTGGTCAGCATTTGTCCCCAGCCCCTTGTGGGGCCTCGGGGCCCCCTGAAACCTTCAGGACGGAGTCAGGTGAGTGACCAGCTTGATAAAGCACAGGGCTGTATTGTACATGGATCATGGTTGTGACAAGTATGACCAGAGGAGCTGCCAACCACTGTCACACAGGCTTCATTGCTGATGAAGCAATGTACTTAGTGGTGGCCAAAGCCCCCTCAGTCACAGACATTCTACACTCTCACCAGTTACCAACAGTCCCCCACCAGTAGTGATTGTGTAACAGGTCAAACTCTTGCAGATACATACACTCAGACCCTCACATATCCATAGATTTACAGTTCAACCTGCACACACAAATAATCTCCACAGCCTTGTTAAAATGCATTGACAAGTGCATTTTCAGACTCTTTAAGTAGCTATTTATTCATACTAACACACAGACACGTGTTCATGTATGTGCATGCACATATCTACAGACCCTCCCAGATACACGTCGGCAACCACCTGCACTCACTATACACCCATTCTTGGATACACACTCAAGAGATATGCATTGCCAGAGATGATGGTGCAGGCCTATAATCCCAGCACTTGAGAGGCTGAGGCATGAGGATCGGGAGTTCAAGTCCAGCCTCAGCCAAGTAGCAAGCTTAAGCCCAACATGGACTCCATGAGACCCATCTGTAAAGCAATAAGATGTTGGTGCTTGCCTATAATCCCAACAGCCAGGAGGCAGAGGTGGACAGAACTCTCTTGAGCTTGTCCTCAGCCTGGTCTACATAGCAACTACTAGGCCAGCCAGGGATACATAGTAAGATGCTGTTTTGAAAAAGAAGAAGAGGAAGAAGAAATAAATACACAATGACAGACCCACAGGTTCAGACAGCAGTGCCTCCTTTATCCCAGGCTGGCTCCGAACTCACTCCGTTACCAAGGATGGCCTTGAACTGATGCTCTTGCCCACACTCCTCTCGAGTGCTAGAACTGCAGGCATGCGCCATCATGCCTGGTTTATGTAGTGCTTGAGATGGGATTCAAGGCTTCCTGCATGTTAGGCAAATACTTTATCATCTGAGCTGTGACTTCAGCCCTGACAGCTACACTTCTGTAGACAGACAGGCTCACAAACAGTACCTTTGCACCCCAAAAGAGCTACACTTATGCATACACTTTCACAAATAGTACTCAGCAGTCTCATAGACAACAGCCATTCGGTAAGAAATCACACTGATGACCATGGTCTCAATACACACACTCTCATGAATGCCGCATTGCTTTATAAACATACTCTCAGCCCAGAGAGTGACCTGGGATAGCCCTACTTTTGGGGTTTTGTTTTGTTTTGTTCTTTTGGTTTTCCAAGACAGAGTTTCTCTGTATAGCCCTTGCTATCCTGGAACTTTCTCTGTAGGCCATACTGGCCTCGAACTCAGAGATCTGCCTGCCTCTGCCTCCCGAGTGTTAGGACTAAAGGTGTGTGCCACCAAATCCCAGCTACTGCTTTTGCTTTTGAATGAGTGAGTTTATTAAGTATACAGCAAACAAGAATAAAGCAATAAATATCGGGTAGCAGACGTAGACAGCAAAACATCAAATGGGCTCTTGCAACATCCAGCAGACACAACTGGAGTCGCCCTAATTGAGAAAGGAACTGAAACCATCAACACCCTCACCGAAAGCCTACATACAGTCTCATTAACAGCTGCCCTCGGGGACACAAACACCGTCTTATGGATAACTGTGGTAGACTCACACTCTCAGGGGCAACAGCCATAAAGGACAGCAGTCACACCCTCTCATGGAAACACTAATGCGTGGAACTCGAGGACAGATACGCCCCTTCAGTCGGTCCAAGGCAACATGCACAGAAAGTATAAGCTCTCATAGACAATAACTATAAAGAGACACATAGCATGAGCCAGTGGATACCTGTGGCCACTCAGACATGAATGCCCTTCAGCGGAAACCTCCAGAGATAACAACCACAGTGCACAAAGAGGCAGAATCGTTAACATGAGGATTCTTTTTTGTTTTGTTTTGTTTTTAAGACAGGGTTTCTCTGTGTGTATCCTTGACTGTCCTGGACTCTCTTTGTAGGCCAGGCTGGCCTCGAACTCACAGAGATTCACCTGCTTCTGCCTCCCAAGTGCTGGGATTAAAGGCGTGCGCCATGCCTGGCCACCTAAGGATTTTTTTAGACAGCCCACCCCCAACACACACACTACCGCTGACTGTTACAAGCATCCCTGAGGCCTTGCTTCATCTGCGCATGGTTGTTGGAGACCTGAACATATGTTATATTCTCTGTGTCTCTTTTTTTTTTCTCTCTCATCTGTATGTCTGTCTCTCTCTGTCTCTTTCCTCTTTTCCCTATTCTTGGAGTTGAACCTCTGGTCTTGCATGTTAGGCAAGTGTTCTACCACCTAGCTATGTGTCCTTAACTCTGATCACCTTCCCTGACCCTCCTTCCCTCAACACCACTGACATGACCTTTGACCCCTATGTCCTCCAACAACCAGTGCCCTGACTTCTCATCCTGTGGATCTTTGTGGTTCTATCTAGCCATAGCCTGACCATCTGAACCCCTAAAGCCCATGACTGATGATTCCCACTAGCCCCGCCTTCCAGGACCTCTATGCCCCTTGCCACACCTCTCTGAAGCTCTGAATGTGCAACTCTGGAGCCCTCTACATAACCAGTATCCACCTACTGGGGCTCCTCACCCACACCTGTTCATCTACTAAGCCCTTAGTACTGTAACCTCATTCCCATACCTTCTGACCTCCATCCTTGATCCATACCCCTGTCCTGTGTCACTAGACGGGGCAGGTACCATGAACAAGTTACGGCAGAGTCTGCGGCGGAGGAAGCCGGCCTATGTGCCCGAGGCATCGCGCCCACACCAGTGGCAGGCAGACGAGGATGCGGTTCGCAAGGGCACATGCAGCTTCCCCGTCAGGGTGAGTGCATGGGGCGGTGGTCATGTATGTCACCTGTGCCTAGCCTACTGTGTGCCTGCTGGTCCTGGAGCACTGGGTAGAACTCCTATGAGATCTGTACTGTGGGTTGTGTGTTATGAGCTGTGTGGATTGTGACCTCCAGACCCTCCATTGCTGGTACTAAAGCATACCTGGATGGTGGCATGGTAGAACATGCCCCGCTCACTTTTGGGGAGTTGGGCCTTGGGGTCCTACATACAGGCAAGCATTTTAGCCACTGAGCTACACTCCCCACCCCACACTGCAGCCCTCCTTTTTTTTTTTTTGTTTTGAGGCTCTGTCTCATTAAGTTGCCCAGGCTGGCCTTGAACTGACTCTGTAACTCAAGCTGGCCTGAACTCAAGAAGATCCTCCTGCCTCCCTCTGCACTGTCAGCACTCCTGACACATTCTGTCTTACACCAGAAAAATATTACTTGGGAAATAATACTGAGGGGTGGAGAGTTGTCACCCAGTTCTTCCGAGGCTCACAGATAACCTGCATTAAGAAGGTCACAGAAAATTAACAGCATTTGCAAAGCTCTTTTCTTGTTATGGGCATTCTGGTTTATAACATATCCACTCTCCCAGAGGACACAATTGGATTCTAGGCCTGAGATGTGGGGTTCAACCCTTCTCATCTGGGAGATTAAGGCTAGGTTCTCAACCTGATTTTCTTTTGCCCGGAAGTGGAACCAGAAAGTGAGGGGTTCATACAGCAGACACAGGAAGTGGTGGTGAAAGTGGGGGGGGGGGAAATGCCAGCTAATAAGGAGACAACTGCTAAATGGAAAGGTCTTAACCACCTTTGTACACCAAGGCTGGGGATATAGCCTAGCAGGAGATACTTGCCTAGAATGCCCCAGTGAGGGGCTGGGGGTGTGGCTCAGTGGTAGAGCCCCTGCCTAGAATCCCCCAGTGAGGGGGCTGGGGCCGTGGCTCAGTGGTAGAGCCCCTGCCTAGAATCTCCCAGTGAGGGGCTGGGGGCGTGGCTCAGTGGTAGAGCCCCTGCCTA
>CAJQZJ010026257.1:680718-741293 GCA_907164525.1 Lophiomys imhausi | reverse complement strand
CCTAGAATCCCCCAGTGAGGGGCTGGGGGCGTGGCTCAGTGGTAGAGTCCCTGCCTAGAATCCCCCAGTGAGGGGCTGGGGGCGTGGCCCAGTGGTAGAGCCCCTGCCTAGAATCCCCCAGTGAGGGGCTGGGGGTGTGGCTCAGTGGTAGAGCCCCTGCCTAGAGTCCCCCAGTGAGGGACTGGGGGTGTGGCTCAGTGGTAAAGTACTTTCTTTTTTTTTTGTTTTTTTTTTGTTTTTTTCAAGACAGGGTTTCTCTGAATATCTCTGGCTGTCCTGGACTCGCTTTGTAGACCAGGTGGGCCTCGAACTCACAAAGATCCGCCTGCCTCTGCCTCCCAAGTGCTGGGATTAAAGGCGTGCGCCACCACCGCCCGGCAAGGTAAAGTACTTTCTTAGCCAGGTGTTGGTGACACATGCCTTTAATCCCAGCACTTGAGAGGCAGAGGCAGGTAGATCTCTGAGTTCAAGGCCAGTTTGGTCTACAGAGGGAATTCCAGGACAGCCAGGGGTACACAGAGAAACCTTGCCTTGGTAGGAGTGGGAGGAAGAGAGTAAAAGTAAAGTACTTTCTTAGAATCTACCATTCTGGGCTGGGATGTAGCTCAACATGGACTGCTTGTCTGGGTTCTACCACCAGCACTATAAGCACAAGGCCTGTTGGACCTGGTTTCCAATGCCCTAAGTGAGGAAACTAACAAACTTGTCTCTTGTGTCTTCAGCGGAGGCTGTAGCTGCTCCTGCTGTGGCTCCTGGCCCTGCCCAGCCTGGGCATGTGTCTCCAACACCAGCCACCACGTCCCCTGGTGAGAAGGGGGAGGCAGGCACTCCAGCGGCTGCAGGCACGACTGCCGCTGCCATTCCCCGGCGCCATGCACCTCTGGAGCAGCTGGTTCGCCAGGGCTCCTTTCGTGGGTTCCCAGCACTCAGCCAGAAGAACTCACCTTTCAAACGTCAGCTGAGCCTACGGTTGAATGAGCTGCCATCAACACTGCAGCGCCGAACCGACTTCCAGGTGAAGGGCACAGGTGAGCCCTGGGCTCAGCAGGAAGATACATCAGACTCAATCAGCTCTGTCTGATGAGGGCTAGGGATAGAGGAGAGATGGTGTACACAATGATTGATTAGCACTGTCTGCCGGGGGGCAAAAGGTTAAAAATGTGGAACATGCAATCGTTAACAGTATCGGCCATGAGCCAAGAATAGAAGAGGGCTATCCCGAATCATGATTGATGAGTCATGTCTGCTATAGGTAAAGGATAGAAATGTGGTACAGTCCTGATCAGCTAATAATGTCTGCTGTTAATTAGGGAACAGGCAAGGTAGGACACAGTATGTAGCACACATCATGTCTGCTTCAGGCAGGTAAGTCTACCATGGGTAAGGGAAAGAAGAAAAGCGACATGAATTTCGTTTATGTCCAGGACAAAAGCACCATAATTTAATGCTATTTCCAAAGCATTTGATAGATAGATCTATGACATGTATTAAATGAATGACAAAAGGATCTCTCTGGCTCAGGAAATAGGAGGATTGGAATAGATTAGTTGTGTCTGCCTTTGTCTGGGAGAATAGAGGGTTAGCGTACATCATACTAACCTGATATCTGTTATGAGCACAGAGATCCTTTTTGAGTGCTGTAGTGGGCAACACAGTTCATTAGCAACATTTGCCAAGGGCCAGACAGGAAAGGAAGCAGTAGTATGTTCTGTGTTTGTCTAAAGGAGACTTCCAGAGTTTGGTCTATGGAACTGCAAGATCTGTCTTGGGTACTGTAAGCAAAGAGCACAGTAGAGGTAGAGCAGTGGAGAAGCATTGCATTTGATTATTAATGTCTGTCATGGTCTGGGGAAAGAAAACAGGTGCTGCTTATTGTGATCTAAAAGCAATATCTGAGTGAGGTATGCTGGTACACACCAGTATTCCAGTACTCCAAAGGCAGAGGGTCATGATTCCAAGGCCAGCCTGGGCTACCTAGCAAGATTGTGTCTATGAAAGCAATATCTGCTGCCTTGGGTCAGGGAGATGAAAGACTGGGTACCATGTTGTTGCCATAGGGAAACAGGCAAGGGGGCTATTGATAGGTCTCAAATCCCTCTGGCTTACCCTGGCTATTGCTTCCACATGCCACATGTGGGATTCGTGGCTCCCTGGCTGTAGAGGTAGGTGTATGGGGGATGTTGACTTGTTTCCATCAGGCAGAGAGCAGATGACAGTATATATTGAGAATCATACATATGCAGCACTCCTTGGTTTTCAGACACCCCCACATTTGCTATCTGCACACACCCTGACATCGGACACACATACAGTTGTCATGCGTGTGTTTGAGGTGGCAGGCTTCCCAAGCTCGATTTGGAGCCTTACACTCCTGTGGCCAGTTGTGCCACACTCACCTGAGAGTGAATGGCCACACAGAAAAATTGCATTCTAACATACATGCCCAGACACTGAAAGTCACAAACTCAGAGTTACTTATGTGCAAAAATCACGTGCACACTGATGTTGCACATACACCAGAAGTATGTGCAGAAGTCACATACCCAGACTTATACACTTAAAATGCCATACTCTTAGCTTCACACAAATGCAGAAACCCCTACATGCAGATTTGCACAAACACATGTCTAGGCTCTAAAGGGACACCACACAACTGGACCTCTGTCATACTTGGAGGTTTTACCCTCAGACCCTACATTGGCTTTTCGGATGAACACAGCAATTATTGTAGAAATTGATCTAGAAACTACATATGGCACCACGTGGGTCCCCACATCACATGCACCTTAGACCCTCGACGGTATCAGAGAGGCCTGTTGCACAACATACATGCCAGTCTGTGGCTATTTGAATAGTGCCTTTGTTCCTCCCAGGCTCTTATGAGACCACCGTGCCTGGTCCATGTTTCCTGCCTTGCTGGTATAATTTCATCTCCACCACGATGATGTATGTGTTAGGTCATGCCAGGTTGAGCGGCCAGAGGCCCATTTCTCTACCACAAAGTAGGATATGTGATCCCCAGCCAGTGAGCATCAGTGTGGCCAGGATTCCTTCAGGTTCCGGCACTTGCTGTACATGTGGTAGAACGCACTACTTCATTAATGCACATTGTTGATCCTTGTCACACACATCCCTGTGCACAGTTATTTTAGGGGTATGGTCACCTAGTGACCTACATACCTCTGGAAGAAAAGGAGTCTACATCATACAGGAGTCCTGAGGACCCCAGAGTAAAGGCCCATGTGCTCATCTCTACCATTCTGTGACCTCACAGTGCCTGAAATGGAGCCTCCTGGTCCCAGTGACAGCGATGGCATCAGTGCTCTGTGCACACAGATCAGCTCATCTTTCGCCAGTGCTGGAGCACCAGCGTCAGGGCCACCATCTGCAACAACAGGTAAGCGTAGCCCTTCTACTGAGCAGTCACTCTCCAATGACTCTCTTGTATTCCTTTGCCCGTGAAGGACCATCTTGGAAATCCTAGGAATATTGGATGTCTGAGGGTTAGACCTTAGACCTGTGGATTATCTCTGAGCTGTGGGGCTGTTTTAGACCACCACATTGCTTCAGGACTGTGGAATCAGTTTAGAATTAGACACTTTTTGTTTTGTTTTGTTTTGTTTTTGTTTTTTGAGATAAGATTTCTCTGTGTAGCCCTGGCTATCCTGGAACTCATTCTGTAGACCAAGCTGACCTTGAACTCACAGAGATCCGCCTGCCTCCCGGGCGCTGGGATTAAAGATGTGTGCGCCACCACACCTGGCAATTACAGACAGCTGTGAACTGCCATGTGGGTGCTGGAATTTGAACCCAGGTTCTTTGGAAGAATAGCCACTGCTCTTAACTACTGAGCCATCTCTCCAGCCCTCTTAAAATCTCAAACATTAAAAATATATCCCCAGAGCCTTAGCAAAATACAAACTCAAGGCAGTGGGATCTTCCTACATTAGGGTAGTACAATCTGAGAAAGACATGGGCTGTCATAGAATATTAGCCTCTGAAAATAATACTAGACACACTAGAATTGGGACTGGAGAGATGGCTGAGCAACTAAGTACACTGGCTGCTCTTCCAGAGGACCTGGGCTCACAACTGTGTAACTTCCAGAGGATCCAACACCCTCACAGAGATGTTCATGCAGGCAAAACACCACTTCATATAAAATAAAAATAAATAGCTAAAAAGAAGAAAAAGAAAATACTAGAATTAAGGTGATGTTTAAAATCCTTAGCATCAGGTACAGGAGTGAAGGCCAGATGGCTGTGTGGGTGTCAAGCATTGATTTGATTAGACATTTTTATCTAGAGCTGTTAACGTCTCAGAACTGTACTTTTCCCCACTACTAACTTGTCATGTGTTAAGGTGAAATTTTATTACCAGGCGTGGTGGTGCACGCCTTTAATCCAAGCCCTCGGGAGGCAGAGGCAGGTGGATCTCTGTGAGTTCAGGACCAGCCTGGTCTACAGAGTGAGTCCAGGACAGCCAGGGCTGCACAGAGAAACCCTGTCTCGAAAAAAAAAAAAAGGTGACGTTATCTCTGCCCAAGATTAGGACAGCGGGTGAGGACTGGGATTCAGAGACAGTGTTGCTGAAGAACCTGGGCTCTGATCCCCAGGACACCCTGACTCCTAGCCTGGGATTCTTCGTAGCGACCCATACCCTTCACTTGCCTCTCTCCAGGGACTTCTGCCTGGGGCGAGCCTTCCATACCCCCTGCAGCTGCCTTCCAGCCTGGGCACAAGCGGACACCTTCAGAGGCTGAGCGATGGTTGGAGGAAGTGTCCCAGGTAGCTAAGGCGCAGCAGCAAGCTGCCTCGCTGCCACCACTGCCCACCATGGCCCCCACTCTTCAACCATTTTCTGCCCCAGTGGGGCCCTTTGACACTACAGCTGCCCAGGTGGCTGTCTTCCTGCCACCCACACACATGCAGCCTCCGTTTGTGCCCGCCTACCCAGGCCTGGGTTACCCACCCATGCCCCGGGTGCCTGTGGTGGGCATCACACCTTCACAGATGGTGGCCAACGCCTTCTGCTCAGCTGCCCAGCTCCAGCCCCAACCTGCCACCCTGCTTGGAAAAGCCGCGGCCTTCCCCCCACCTGCTGCACCCAGTGCCCCTGGGGGCCAGGTCCGTCCACGCCCCAATGGGGCCCCCTGGCCCCCAGAGCCAGCGCCTGCCCCTGCCCCTGAGTTGGACCCCTTTGAGGCCCAGTGGGCAGCATTAGAAGGCAAACCCGCTGTGGAGAAGCCCTCCAACCCCTTCTCTGGTGACTTGCAGAAGACCTTCGAGATTGAACTGTAGCCCAAATTGCCCTCCTTCCACTCCATCAGCCCCAGGTGTGCCACACTCAGGAGGGGAGGCCCAGCCTCTCCCCTAGTGCTGCTCTCTGAGTTGTGCCCTTCAACGCTCCCTCTAAACCCTTCTCTCCACCACTCCTCACAAACTACTACATAACCAATATTGTGATGCCTAGGTTGCGCCAAGATGGAATTAAGGGATGGACCCAGGCTGGCTAAGGGAACCATTTCACTGCCAGATTTAGGCTGGGCCCTTTCCCCAGCCCCAGACACGGAATGCCCTCTGTTCAAGCTACTTCCCCCCCTCCCCCGTTTCTGTTGTTGCCCCTTCACCTTCCAGTGTTGGGCAGGATGGAAGAGGGATGTCCACTTTACGGGCACTCCTGGGCCCACCTCAAGACTGGTCCATCCCCTCCCTGCCCCATACACACAGCACAAGCTAAGGGCCTTACCCTCTGCCCACGCTGCGTTCACTGCCAATGCTGTGATTGCCCTGCCCCCTCCCCCACTCACTTGGGGGCCAAGTCTTCCGGAGGGCCAAGGTCTCACGGGGTGGAGCCGGATGGGGAGCCCAGGAGGTGGGGGGGAGGGATGAAGACGCTCAGTTACCTCATGTCGGTGCCCGCTTGGGAGTGGTCCCAGGAGAAGAAGAAAGGGGTGCCTGGCGGGTACTTTTCTATCTTTTATTTCCAGATTTTTTTTTGTATCTAAACTTGCAGATTTGTATTATACAAGGACAGCCAATAAAGGAAGAATATAATAGTGGCCACTGGGAAAGCGAGGTGTGTGTGTAGGAGAGGACCCTGTTAGGGAACCTTTCCCACTGCATGGCCCTCACTGTGTGTGATCCCAGCACTGGGAACCTGGAAGTAAGGAGATCCCGAGCTCAATGTCAGTCTCAGCTGCCTTAATCTGAGGCTGTCCTGGACTACATGAGAGCTTGACTCAAGAAAGCAAGTCTACCCCCATTTGTCATTTTAAACATCTCCCTGAACAGCCTCTGAGTCATGGTTTGGTGATCAACACCTATCATGTGGATACTAGAGGGAGCCTGGAATTAATCGTCTCTTTCTTAATTATTGACAGACTTTGAACCAAGGAGTCAGAAAGGCACATTCTGAGCCATTGCTGATTGGTTCGATATCAACATTCCAAGTGGTTCCTCACAGTATCAGCTATGCTTTCCAAAACTCAGGCCAAAGTTTCCCCTGGCAGTGTCTGTGTGTGTTTTGTTTTTGTTTTGAGAGGATCTCACTATGTAGACCAGGCTGGTGTCTAAAACTCAGATCTGCCAGCCTCTGTGTCCATAGTGCACAACCACACTTGATATCCACTGGCATTTTAAACCCCTGTGTTATTGTTTAGGACCCTTAACATAATCTATTGAGGCCTTTTTACAGGGGGGGAATAAAGGCCTGGGGGAGCTGAGCCTGGTATTTGGAAGGTAGCAGCAAGAGAGTCAGGAATTCGAGGTCATTCTAGAGTACATAGCTAACCTGATCAAGGCCAACATGAAACATGTTGAGGGTCTGTCTGTACACATGTACACACACCGGATATTGAGGTGTTTGGTGATGGCAGTTACAGAGTGCTTGCCTAGCACACACGGGGGCGCTGGTTCCATCCCCAGTGCTGCAAAAAGAAAACAGATAAACACCACCAAACTACACATTTGATACTTTTTTAAAATAACATGATTTTGTGCAAACCGATATTCTGTTCCTAAGGGGGGGGGGGGTGCAAGGGAGGAAGCTGGTATTCAAACCTAGTCTCTGGCTAGGCTTCAAACCAGGCCTAGAAACAGAGTGGGATCTGGCATCAAGAGCTTCCCCCAGCTCAGGGACTCCAGCACCAAGAGCCTTTAAGAGACAACTGGCAATGCAGAGACCCAGGCATGGCCAAGAGGGCTCTGCTACAGATGAGGCACTTCTGGGTACCCTCAAGCCTTTATTCAGTGGGAACCTCTCCCAAGGCCCCAATCCCCATCCTTAGCCTTTTAATGACAGGGACAGGGATGGTCTGAGCTAAGGGACAAATGAGAAACAGGACACTCAGAGCACAGTCATCAGAGAGAGTCAAGACCTTCCATCTGCCCTAGACTGTTTTGTTTGTTTGTTTGTTTGTTTGTTTTGTAGACCAGGCTGGCCTCGAACTCACAGAGATCTGCCTGCCTCTGGCTCCTGAGGGCTGAGATTAAAGGGGCAATTGCAGACTGATTTATTTAAGTTTTCTTTTTGGATAGGGTCTCCTGGCTGGCCTGGAATTCCTTTTGTAGACCTAGCTAGTCTGGAACTTTTGGAGATCTTGTCTTCTCCTCCCCAGTGCTTGGATTACAGGTGTGGGCCTCCACATCCACCTCAAGATTGATTTTTGCACAGCCTTTCCTTCCTGTGACCAAGGAAGTCTCTCCCAGAGCTGCCCCTCAGCAGTGCTGCACACACAGGCACGTGGAGGGCACCTCAGGGGTGGCACCACACATGGGCATCTCACCAGGACCTCCCTGCTCCATCCCCACTGGACCAGTTTCTCTCCCATGGCCTGCATGGGAGGTCCTCGCTCTTTCTGGTCAGCCGCACAGAACTCACAGCCCTGCCCCCTCCCCATCCCCTTTTCCCAGGGAAAAGCCTGGTGTGGCACTCTTTGGTAATCTCAGCACTCCAGAGGCTGGAAGCAGGAGGATCGTTTAAGTTCAAGGCCAGCCAGAGCTACATAGTGAGACCCTGTCTATAAATAAGTCTCAGAATAGAACCAAGAAACCTGGAGTTTAGGCCTCAGACCTACTATATGGTAGCCTGGCCAAAACTAGCAACGGTGAGCAGCTCCATATTGACATCATTTTGGGGGACATCCTTACTTAGATTCCTCCTTCCTAGCGCTTAGGAAGCTCCCCATCCCCAAGTGGAGTTCGCCCTTTGTGCCCCTTTCCCCGGACCACCTAGGGTCCTGTTCTTTACTCCCATTCAAGCTGGGAGAATCTGGACTTCGAGGAGGTTCTGGAAAGCTCCGCCCTACCCATGCTGCAGCAAATCGTCCCCGCGGCAACCACCGCCAACACAGCTACCACGACTGTGAGAGCCACATATTCTGCGGCGTAGCAGGGCAGCGCATAGTAGGGCAGCGCATAGTAGGGCAGCGGATAGAGCGGGATGGGACAGTGCCCCCAGGTGGCCGTGGCTGGGCCTCGCCGGAATGGCCCGAGGGCTGGCTTTACAAAGGAGCTACACTCACAAGGACTGGGAGGCATTTTTGGAATAAACAACTGTCATCGGAGCCAGGAGGAACGTTATCCCTCAAGCCCTGGCTCAGCGCCTTGCTCCTCTGGGAAGTCAAGTCCTCTTTGACTCCCTCAGTTCGGATCTGGAGATTCTGTTGGACTCATATAAAACAGCGTGTGTCAGCCTGAGCCTGCCAAATCATGCCAGGACTCTTCTCTGCCTGTGCTCCACCCCCACCCCATCCCCACCTTCTTGTTTGCACCTACCATTCCATCTTGTGATCCTTCTCATCCCCCTATCCCACTCTACCCTCCGCCTTCTCCCCATCCTGCCCGTGTGTGTCCACTCCACTGCAGCCTGCTCCCCTATCCACCTGCCTAGCGTCTAGCAGCGTCCCACCCTATTCGCAACCCTCCTCCTGAGTCCCCCACACTCTGACTGGGCTCCTATCCCACCCTCTGTTTTCCTTATCCACAACCCATCCTAACTCACCCACCCCCGACCCTTGACTTCCGAGGAGTGTCTCTGCCACCTCACAGATTTTATTTTGTTTAGCAGCCCTCTTAAGATAAGGGGGTAGCGGAGAGATGGCTAGCGGTTAAGAGTACTGGCTGCTCTTTCAGAGACACGTTCAAAACCCAACACCCACGTGACGGCTGTAACTCCAGTTCCAGGCCATCCACTGCCCTCTTCTGGTCTCCACAGGCACTGCACATACATGGTACACAGACATACATGTGGGCAGAATGCCCATACATACACAAAATACAAATAAATCTAAAACAAGATTTAATCTACTTATAAAATTCACATTTTAAATGATCTAATGATCTGAGGGGATTTTACCACCACGATTCTGTTTTAGAACATTAAGGTCATTCCAAAAAGATCTCACTACCCCATGTGTATGTAGTCAGTCACTCCTGATTCCTACCCCAACCCAGGCAACCACTGGTGGTTGTCACATCTTTATCCCTCCCTTGTGCCTCCCTCTCACCTCCACTTGGGGAAATACTTCTTTTGCATGCTAAGTGGCATATACAGAACCTATCCTCAGGGAACTCAGAAGTCCAGTTGGGGCCTGGCTAGCTAGTAAAAAAAAAAGAGACTTGCTGAACAAGTCCAATGCCCTGAGTTTGAGTCCCAGAATCAACTCCTGAGGATTGTCCTTGGACCTCAATATGTGTCCCATGGCACACACATGCACACAGAATATTTTTTTTTTTGAGGCAGGGTTTCTCTGTGTAGCACTGGCTGTCCTGGACTCACTTTGTAGACCAGGCTGGCCTGAGAACTCACAGAGATCCACCTGCCTCTGCCTCCAAGTGCTGGGATTAAAGGCGTGTGCCACCACGGCCCAGCTAACAGTAATAATTTTTTAAAGTCATGTTGAGACAACTAATTGGGAAAATATGTCCGCTCGCTCCATTGTTATTCATTTAAAAAATTGTTTTGGGCTGGTGAGATGGCTTAAAGGGTAAAGGTCATGTCACCAAACCTGAAAACTTGGGTCCCATTCCCTTCCCACAGCCCACATGGTGGGAAAAAGAACAGTCTCCCAAAACTTGTCCTCTAATCTCTACACATGCACTGTGAGTTCTCTTTCTCACACAGACAGACAGACAGACAGACAGACATGCACACACACAGACAGAGGAGGAGGAGGAGAAAATAAAATTGTAAGGGTTTTAATAGAGGAATGACAGCACTTGGTTTGTTTGTTTGTTTGTTTAGAGACAGTTACCTGAGTGCTGGTCTGACTTGTTGGTCAGGTTGCTCTGAGGAAGAGGGATGGACTGTAGGTTGGCCCATGGGGGAGAGAGTGGCAAGCGCTGAGGTAAGAAATGATAGACTAGGCTGGAAGCCCCCGCCGCAGAGGAGGAGCGTGGGACCTGAGCTGTGGTCAGGAAATAAGATGCAACAGATAGAACACAGGAGGAGCCAGGGGGGACGTGTATCTGCACTGCAGCATTCAATAAGTTGCCTGGGTGTAATAAAGAGACTGTTTATATAAGAGGATGCCCTCATTCCTGGGAGATGTCTGTCGAAATACTTGGGATCAAAGATCACAAGATGACATCAAACAATTTTTTGTTTGTCTGGGACTCTTTGTTTTTTTTTTAAGGTAGGATTTCTCTGTGTACCCCCAACTGTCCCGGACTCACTTTGTAAATCAGGCTGGCCCCAGATTCACAGAGATCCACCTGCCTGTGCCTCCTGAGTGCTGGGATCAAAGGCATGAGCCACACTGCCATGCCCAGCTGACATCAGCAATTTTTAAAAAACAATTCTTAAAGTGGATCTCTGTCTCTCAGTATATACATAGATATAATAGGTGAGGAGGGAGAAAGAGAAAAAGGAAGAGAGAGATTGAAGTATTTTGGGGAACAACTCAAAGATTGTATCACGTTGCTTAAATCCAAAAGCCCACATAGACATTTGTTTCTTTGTTGTTTTTGAGACAGGGTCTTGTGCAGCCCAGGCTGTCCTCCAACTCTTCCTGATTCCCCCTGTACCTACATCTTGAATGCCAGGATTACAGGCATGCACTCCCACACCCCATTAGCTGTCTCTAGGTAAGTAAGTATACATGAGAGGGAGAAAGCATGAGAGAGGGAGACACATTGAGTTATCAGGAACTGGTAAATCCAGAACCGGGTGTGACTCAGTGGTACACCACAGTGAGGGGTGGGGGTGTGGCTTCACAGCAGAGTGTACACCTGTAACTCCAAGGTGGGAAGGGACAAGAGACTGAAGCTTGCTGGCTTCCAGTCTAGCCAGAAAACATCAGCCCCAGGTTCACAGAGAGGCTTTGCCTCAAAGGAATAGGTGGCGAGTAAAGGAGTTCACCCACCATCCTCTTCTGGCCTCTGTAGTTTGCATAGGTTCAGGCGCAGCAGGTACACATATGCTCTCTTGTTCTCTTTCTCCCTCTCCCTCTCCAAACATTCTCCACATAACCATTGAGTGTGTGTGTAGCTCAGTGGTAGAGCACTTGCCTAGCCCTGGGGTTCATCCCCAGCACTGTAAGGAAAATAACAAGTCAAAAATAGAGCTTCCCACAGTGGTAAACTCGTTATCCCAGCATTTGGAAGGTAGAAAGTGAAAGGCAGGAGTTCAAGGTCATCCTCAGCTATACAGGTGAGTTCAAGGTGAGCTTGGACTATGTGAGACTCGGTCTCAGAGAGAGGTAGGGGCTGATGGACAAGAATAGTGAGTGAGATAGGCATGGAGCTTAGGAAAGACTCAATGGGTGTCCTGTCAGCATGGTCTACAAAGTGAGTCCAGGACAGCCATGGATGGATACATAGAGAAACCCTGTCTCATAAAACCAAAATGAATATAGATAAATAAATAAAGTAATAATAATAATTTTTAAAAGAATAAAATAAAATAAAAATAAATAAAACAAAAGGCCCTGTGGGACAAGGCTGGTGGCACCTACCTCTAGAGAATCTACTGGAAAGCAGAAAATACAAAGATGGAAAAAAGAAAATGTGATCTTTGGGTGACATAGCTGAGTGGTTTGTGCCAACACTGGCTAGAGCCAGCCCCCCTGTATTTTCCAGTTCCAAAGTCGGTTTACAGTTGAAGCCACAGCAGTCAGCTTTTCTGTTTCCTTGAATCTACATAAGTCATCAGACTGTGAAGTAACTGGTTCTTTGGACATAGAGCAATCAGAAAAGATTGCTAGGTCCTGGGGCCCCTGGAAGAGTGTTGGTGAGGGGAAACTGAGGGGTACGAGATAGTATCAATATATAAGGAGTTCAGCATTTCTATTTTCAACTACAATGTGTGTGCATATGTATGTGCGTGCGGGCTCACAGTGCTAGTGTGTGTGTGCGCGCGCGCGCGCGCGCGCGCGTGTGTGTGTGTGTGTGTGTGTGTGTGTGTGTGTGTGTATGTGTGTGTGTGTGTACCATGAGCTTTCCTGGTACACATGGAGGCCAGAAGACGGCATTGGATCTCCTGGAACTGGAACTGGAGGTACAGATGGTTGTAAGTCACCATGTGGGTGCTGGGAACCTAACCTGGGTTGTCTGGAAGAACAGCCAGCATCTGTAACCACCGAGTCCTCTCTCCAGCTCTCCTTTTTTAGCTGAAAACCTTCGTATGACAGGAGCAGGGTGAGATCTCACAGCCTTCGTGTTTCCCACGGGTGAACTCCTAGTCACTTTTCTCCTCGCTATGCTAAGTACCTGATGAGAACAACTGAATGGAGAGTGGGCTTGACAGGACACGGCCCACCATGGTGAAGGCATAGCAGGTGGCTGATCACAGGGACAGATTTGAATGCTGGTTTTGAGCAGCTCAGTTCCTCCATCTTGTTCAATCTGGGACCCCTCTCTATGGAATGTGGCACCACCCGTGTTTAGGGGTTCCTATTGCCTCAATTAACCTAATCTAGACACAGAGTAGCCCAGGCTTGATTCTAAATCCCACACAGGGTCAGTGAGATGGCTCAGAGGGTAAAGACGACTTCAGCCATGCCTGATGATCTGACTTTAGCCCCTGGAACCCATGATCTGTATAGCAGTGGAAGGGAAAAGGAACTCCCAAAAGTTGTCCTCTGGTCAACACATACACACACATATACACACTTTGAAAAAGTTAATCCCACTGAACTGACAAGATTAAGCGTTACGTGAATCATGGCTTTCCTTTCTGTTTATTTTCCTGAGATAGGGTCTCTCTTTCTATGCAGCTCCAGCTGAATCTAGTAATCACTATAAGACCAGGCTAGCTTTTAACTTTTGGCAGTCACCCTGTCTCTGCATCTCGAATGCTAGAATTACAGATGTTTGCCATCACACCCAATTCAAATAATAATTTTCTTGACTCTGGCATCTTAGACTACTGGGTCATCTTGACACCCTCAAGTCATAATTTTCTGTAGCATATCCAGGCTGTGTAAGCTGCCTGCTAGTCTACTATTAGCCACCCAGCTTTTTCTCCTCATAATAACGCCCCATGTACAAGCTGGTTTATCCCAGTGGTGGGATTCCTGGGACAGACTGCACCCTATTAGTATCCCATACTGCGTTTGATTATAGGGTTTGTTTCTCTCTGAAGTTTCAGGTATCAACTGTATGGAGGGGCTCTTAAACTTTATCCCTGGTAGCCAGATACGGAGGCTCAGGCTTATAATTCTGGAGATGCTAAAACAGGAGGATTTCTTTGAGTATGAGTCCAGCTTGAACTACTATATACTGAATTACAAGCCAAGCCTGTACTACAGAGTGATATCTAGTCATATCTAGTCATGAAATAGAGGTGTAGAGGTGCTGGAGGAATTGCTCAGTGGTTAAGAGCGTTTGCTGCCCTTGCAGAGAGTCAGAGTTTGATTCTCAGCACCTGGATGGCGGCTTACAACCGCCTGTCTGCATGGACATCTGTACACCACAAGATGGCACCAGATCCTGTAAGACTACACTTGACAAAGAATTGTGAGTGCAAAACCTGAATGACTCAAGCCTATCTAGAGTCACAGAACTATGCCTTTAATCCCAGCAGGTCTCTGTGAGTTCAAGGCTATCTGGTCTATGAAGTGAGTCCAGGACAGCCGGATACACAGAGAAACCCTGTCTGGAAAAACCAAAAATAAATAAATATGTAAATAGAGTCAAAGAACTTTTTGGGATGAATTTCTCTTTCTTTTTCATACATATATGAATATATATATTACAAGCTGCAGTCCAACCAATCCAACAATGGCTGGCTGTGAACAGAAAGTCTGAGAGAATCCAGTAGTTCCTCAGTCCCACAAGGCTGGATGTCTCAGTTGGTCATCAGTATATGCTGGAATCCTGAAGAAGCAGGCTCTCATGCCAGTGAGGGAATGGATGTGCTGGGTACCGTGTGTGTGCTGGGAGTTGAGCTCTGGAAGAGCAGCCAGTGACTTAACCATTGAACCATCTCTCCAGCCCCACAATTGCCTGTAACTCCAGTTCCAGGAGATCCAACGCCCTCTTCTAATCTCTGAGGACCACAGCACTCACAGGCACATACTCCCACTGACCTATACACATGATTTAAAATTAAAATTAAGGAATAGAGCCGGGCGTGGCGGCACAGGCCTTTAATCCCAGCACTTGGGAGGCGGGCGGATCTCTTTGAGATTGAGGCCAGCCTGGTCTACAGAGTGAGTCCAGGACAGCCAGGGCTGTTACTCAGAGCAACCCTATCTTGAAAAACCGAAAAAAAAAAAAAAAAAGAATATATCTTTGTGTCTCATCCCGACAGGAAAGAGGCTTCTTCTGTTGGTTTTACTTGCTGACACAAAGGGGCTTTCTTGATGGGCCCCAGTGTGAATGGATTTCTGCCTCTCGCTGCTGAGCACATCCAAGAGAGAAAGAAGACATTCTCTCTAGTCTCTGAGTCAGGAATCCAACATGGAAATAACAAACAGCAGTGTAATCTCACTTTAACTGTGTGAGGTCATTTTAGCTCCGGGTCAGGCAGAAAGCCTGCCGAGTTTTTGGTTGTGTTCTGCCAATGCATCCGCACCCTTTGGCCCAGGGATCCCACCTCTGGGACACACCAGGATGTGTGTGTGTGGGGGGGCGTTATTTATAATAGGAGGAAATTGGGAACGGCTTCAATGTCTGGCAATGTCGCTCTGTTGAGTAAACAAAGAGGGAGAGTTGGAGATTGTGTTTACACAGAGCTGTTTTAACTGGGGGACCGCTTACATTTTAAGAAAAGGAAAATGCAGGGCTGTGTAAACAATTTGTTCATGTAGTTATGCAAAAACACACATATATGAGTATAAGAGGTCCACGTGGATTAGAAAAGAATGAACTTAAAAACCTCAAAATATTAAGGACGGCCGTGACATGGGATGGGGAGCCAGCGGGCCTTTCATCTTTCCTTCTGTCTTTTCTTGCCCCACCCCTTTTCTCAGACAGCATTTTATGTAACTCAGGCTAACTCCAAATTTACTATGTAGCTCAGGCTAGACTTGAATTCATGATGCTTCTGTTTCAGCCTCCCAAGTGCAGAGACTTCAAGCATACACTGCCATGCCCCACAGTTTTCTGATCAGTGGGCACTCCATATTTTATTTTATTCTTTGGCAGCGATGAGGATTAAATCCAACATTTGTGCACCATAGGCAAGTATACTACCACCAAGCTACATCCCCTTTCCTTTTCTCTTATTTTTCTTTTCTTCCTCTGTGTGTTTATGTGCATGTGTAAATGTGTGCAGGTGCACACATGTGTGAGTACATGTGTGTGTACATGCAGGTGGAGACCAGAGGGCAGTGTTGAGTTGTTATTCGTCAGGACCCTTCCGTCTTGTTGGCTTTTCTTTTTTTTGGGGGGGGGGAAGGTGTTTCGAGACAGAGTTTCTCTGTATAGCCTTGACTGTCCGGACTCGCTTTGTAGACCAGGCTGGCCTTCAACTCACAGAGATCTGCCTGCCTCTGCCTCCTGAGTGCTGGGATTAAAGGTGTGTGCCACCACGTCCAGCTCTTCGTTTTCTTTTTTTTTTTAATTTATTTATTTTGTGTATGTGTGTGTGTGTGAGAATATGAGTGTGTAAGGGAGATGTCATGGGGGCCCATGTGGAGTTTACAGAATAACTTGCATGGGGGCGGAGAGGGGAGGAAGAGTATCTGTTCTCTTGCTCCACCATGTGGATCTCAGGAATCAAACTTATAGATTACTGGACTAGGAAGCAGGCACCTTAGCCCACTAAGCTATCTCTCTGGCCCCATGTTGATTTGTTGGTGTTGTTTGTGACAGGGTCTCTCACTGGCCTAAAACTTACCATTTAGGCTAGGCTAGCTATCCAGTAAGCTCCAGAGATTCCTATAAATATGGTCCACATAGGGGATTACAAATATGTACAAATAATCCATATACAGGATTACAAATATGGTCCACATATAGGATTATAAAGATAGTTTACTGAGGAGTCTGGGACTTGAACTCATTGCTGACTGAGATCTCTCCCAACCTTATTTTCATTTTTTTTTCTTTTGGTTTTTCAAGATAGGGTTTCTGTGTCTATCATCCCTGTCTATCCTGGATTCACTTTGTAGACCAGGCTAGCCTAGAACTCACAGAGATCCATCTGCTCTGCCTCCCGAGTGCTGGGATTAAAAGTGTGCACCACCAAAACTAGCAGCTGTGAACTGCCATGTGGGTTCTGGGATTTGAACCCAGGTCCTTTGGAAGAGCAGCCAGTGCTCTTAACTGCTGAGCCATCTCTCCAGCCCTTATTTTCAATTTTTTCTTACAATTTATTTTATGTACACTGATGTTCTGCCTGCACGTATGTCCTATAAGGGTGTCATATCCCCTGGAACTGGAATTATAGACAGTTGTGAGCTACTATCTGGGTGCTGACAATTGAAGCAGGGTCCTCTGAAAGAACAGTCAGTGCTCTTAACTGCTGAACCATCTCTCTAGCCCCCTTCTTTCTTTCTTTCTTTCTTTCTTTCTCTCTTTAAGGTTTTTAGAGACAGGGTTTCTCTTTAATCCCAGCACTCAGGAAGCAGAGGCAGGCGGATCTCTGTGAGTTTGAGGCCAGCCTGGTCTACAAAATGCGCCCAAGACAGCCAGGGCTACACAGAGAAACCTTGTCTCGGAAAAAAAAAAAAAGATAACCATTAATATTTTACCCTCTTCTACCCCCCTTTCCCATTTCTTTAGACAGTACCTTGCTCAGGCTGGCCTGGATGTTCTAGCAACCCACCTACCTCTGCTACATCTTTGAATACTTGTGTACTTGTACATCTGAGACCCCAGCATTCTTTTTTTTTTTTTTTCTGTGTGCTGGGGTTAAGGTCATGAGCCACCACTGTTCTGCCCGGTTCTTGAGACCCCCAAAGACCACCCAGGAGCCAACTCCGATGTAAATACAATGTAAATACATGAGGGTTGTTTATTCAAGCTCAGAGCTTGGACTCTCAACACTCACTGACACAGCAGTTCGAGTTGAGAGCCCCCAGACCCAAAAGTACAAAGTTTATATGGAGACTCAGACAAAGAAGCAGGTTCTTTACCATATGATTGGAGGACATTTGGGTAGCTAGTCATGTCCATTCCTGATTGGCTTGTTGTTACTGTGGTCAGCTTGACCAACAGAAAGTTTGTTTAGACTTCTTGGGTGCTTTCTCAGAGTGAGCTGTCTGGTGATGACGAGGGAACACCCCTGGAATACAACAAGGTCGGGTACATTTTGTTTTTGTTCTGGAGCTGAAGGTCAGCTCTGAGTCAAACTTAATACAAAATGGAATTTTTTTTTTTTTTCAAGATGGATTCAGTCAGGCTCCACACCGCCACAGGGCTGAGATCCCAGCATGCTTAAGGTGAGACAGGAAACAGAGACAGAGAACCAACCTGTAGCTCTAGCCTGGACTATACAGCACAGCAACAGAAATAAGAGAGACTGCTGAGGTAAGGTGGAAGGCCAGAACCAACTCCTAAAAGCTGTCCTCGGACAACTGAGTGCCCTGAGGGTCATGACAGGCATATGTGCATACTAACACACAAAAATAAATAGATATTTTTTTATTTGTTTGTCTCTTTGTTTTGAGACAAGGTTTCTCGGTATAACCCTGGCTGTCCTGGAACTCGCTCTGTAGACCATGTTGGCCTTGAACTCAGAGATCTGCCTGCCTCGGCCTCCCAAGTGCTGGGACTAAAGTTATGTGCCACCATGCCCACCAACAGATAGATACTTTTTGTAATTGATAGGAGATGTGGTTCAGTAGTTAAGAGCACTGACTGCTCTTGCAAAGGATCCAGGTTCAGTTCCCAGCATCCACTTATTGCATCACAACCCTCTGTAACTACAAGAGTAACTATGCAAGAGTATCTCTTGATTAATCTCCCTCTCTTTCTCTCTCTCTCTCTCTTTCCGATCTGATCTATCTCAGTGTTGGAGTGGTACTTGGGTCCTCAAGCATGCTACACATGTAACCATTCACACCCCAGTGTCCTATCTTTATATTTCAAGGTGTGGTAATTTGAATGAGAATACTCCCTACTCCATAGGGTCCCATATGAATGCTTGGTCACCAGGGAGTGAAACTGTTTGAAAGGACTAGAAGCTTTAGAAGGTGTGGCTTTGTCAGAGTAGGTGTGGCCTTAATGCAGGAAGTGTGTCACTGTGGGCGGTGGGCTCTGAGGTTTCAAAATCCCCACACCAGGCCAAGCTTCTGCCTGCAGATCAGGATGTAGCTCCCAGGCACTCTCCAGCACCATGCCTGCCTGTTTCTGTGCACTCACCATGATGATAGTGGACTGAACTTCTGAAACTCTAAGCAAGCCCCCAATTAAATACTTTCTTTTATAAGAGTTGCTGTGGTCATGGTGTCTCTTCACAGCAATAGAACAGTGACTAAGACAAAGATTGTCTAAAAAAAAACAATCCCAACTTCTGGGTGTGGTGGCGCACGCCTTTAATCCCAGCACTCGGGAGGCAGAGGCAGGCAGATCTCGGTGAGTTCAAGGCCAGCCTGCTCTACAGAGTGAGATCGAGGATAGCCAGGACTACACAGAGAAACCCTGTGTCAAAAAATCAACAAAGCAAAACAAAACCAATTCCAGCACTCAGGAAGCCAAAGAAGAATAATTGAGAATCTAAACAGCCTGAAATTAAGAAAACAAACAAACATAACAAAATAAAGCAACAGAAGAGGGGAGGGATGACAGAGGGAGGAAAAGAAAGATAGATGTGTTCCCTTATGTAACCACCAAGTCTAACAAAACTGGCAAAAAAAAAAGTTCTTAGTATTATCTAAGAGCCTGTCCTGGTTGCCTCAGAAACAAACTCACAATTGTTTTGGTTTGCATTTGGGTCAGTGCAAAGTACAGTCATTATATTGGGTTCTGATTTTTATTATCCATTTAAAGCTTATCACATTTCGTGTGTGTGTGTGTGTGTGTGTGTGTGTGTGTGTGTGTGTGTCTCACCCATGTTACAGCATACTTGTGGAAGTCAGAGAACAACTTGTGAGACTTGGTTTTCTCCTTCCAGCATGTGGGTCCCCTGGGTTTGAATTCACAATGTCAGGCTTGCCAGCAGATGCCTTACCTGTGTAAATGATCTCACTGGCTGTGCAGTTTTTTCATTCTGATATACCAACAGTCAACTTCACATGGAATGTGTGTGTGTGTGTGTGTGTGTGCACTTGTACTCCATTTTCTAAGAATTCTGAGCTACAGCACAAAACATAGCAGTTCTGCCCTCTTAAAATGCCCCCATTTGCAGTCAGATGTATTTGGGTTGGGTTTCCACATCACTGCAGTTATTCATAGTCAAGATCTGAAATCCAAAAGCTAAATTCCAGGTGGTGGCCTTCCGCCTTTGATCCCAGCACTCTTGGGGCAGAAGGATTACTGTGAATTCCAGACCTTCATAGGCTGCATAGTGAGATCTTGTCTCAAAAACATGGGCATTGTGGCGCATGCCTTTAGTCCCAGCACTCAGGAGGCAGAGGCAGGTGGATCTCTGTGAGTTTGAGGCCAGCCTGGTCTACAAAGTGAGTCCAGGACAGCCAGAGATATACAGAGAAACCCTTTCTCAGAAAAAAAAAATCAGAGAAAATAGAACACAGCTCTAGGCCACAGGAGATTTGGGCTTCTGGTTGGCTCTCTGGCTCAGGCCTTGTTACTTGCTAACCCTCAGTCTCCTTGTTTATGAGGTGGAAAAAGATGAACTTGGCAGCATGTGTGCTGGGAAGGGCATCCAGGAGGCTCTCAGTCATGGCAGCCACCCATCTGCCCTCTGTTTCCTTCTTTGTTTATAGGCCTGCAGCTGAATCAACTGGTCCAGGCATCTAGGACCGCATCTAGTAACGATACCAGCCCTCTCTGTCATCTCCCTCTCTCTGCCCTGCCTACCAACTTGACAGGAAGCCCAGACAGATACTTGAACCTGCTGTGTGCTTGAAACTCCTCATCCTCTTGCTTCCCCATCTCTAGCTTAGTTTGGATTTTGGGTTTTTTTTTGGGGGGGGAGGGTCCTTTTTATTTTGTTTTATGTGTACGGTATTTTGCCTGCATGTATGTACCATGTGCATGCTCGGTGTCCACAGAGGCCAGAAGATGGCATCAGATCCTCTGAAAATGGAGCTACAGATATTTGTGGGTGAGGGGTCCTCTGAAAGAGCACCCTATGCTCTATTTCTCCAGCCCCTTGGCTTGTGTTGAGATAATGTCTTGCTGTCTGGCTCAGGTTGCCTTGGAACTCATTATGTAGCCCAAGCTGACCTCAGACTTTCAAGAACCCTTAACTAAGCCTTAGCCTTAATGTTGAGACGGAAGGTCCTCGACACTACACACTGCTGAAACCGAACTTTTAAAAATTATTAAACACTTATTAGTAACTATGTTCACTTATAACAAATATAAACACTTACTTAACTACGAATCCTACAAATGCGTACAACCCCTATGACCTAACCACTAAATCTATTGATAACTATTTTCATAACCTTTTAGAAGGATACAGTCTTTGGAGCAGGTCCTCAGTCATCAGGAACACAGTCTCTGGGGTAGACCCTTTAATGCACTTAGCAGTCTTTCTTTCGGAATATCTCAGATGTAGATCCGTCAGGGTAAATTGGCTATGGCGGTTTCACCTTAAATAAGGCTTGAGGCTTTCTTCTCTCTGGGAGACCTCAGCTGTCTGTAGGCCAACTTATTTCCTTTGTATCAGCAACTCTGCCACTCTGCCTCAGTCTTTAAAGCTGGCCACAGTTCCATTCAGGCCACTGTTCAGACAGATCAAACCCCTCTAGGCAAAAGCAGAGCCACAGGGTTTAGTCCTTGGCTTTTTGCTGTCTTTCTGACGCTTTCTCTGCTCACCAGCTTCTTTCTGCCTCAGGGAGATCTGGCCATCAATTCATCAGCACTTTCTCCATCCGAGGTTACAAACTACTCCTCCTTTCTAGCGTGAGGACTCGCTAGCATCGGAGCTCTCTAGCATGGGAGCTCTCTAGCATGCGGCCCTTGGCTCCATCCACTTGTCCTTAAATAGGATCGCTCCTTGTTCCACCTGCTTCAGCTTAATTTGGGCTCTGCCCACTTAGCAGCTGAAAACAATGCCAGGTCATAAAGTCTTTCCTTGCTTCACCTGGCTTCAACCTTGCTTTTAGTCCATAAGCTGATAAGCTAATTGCCCACAGCCAAGTTGATCTTCATGTCCCGCATTAAGAGACTGTATCAGAAACCTAGATTTTTACTAAATCTAATTTATATTAATCTAGCTCCCTACACACTGCCCTTTGTTTATTTTATTTTATTATTATCTTTTTTCTCACAGGGCTGGCAATGGAACCTAGGACTTTGTGCTTTTTAGGGCAGCACACTCTACCCTGAGCCACACCTCAGCCCCCCACTGGGAGATTCTAGGCAAGAGCTCTACCACTGAGCTACATCCTTAGTCCTTGTTTTCTTTTCTTTTTTTAAATAATTTATTTTTATTTTATGTACATTGGTATTTTGACTCCATGTATGTCTGTGTGAGGGCATCAGATCTCCTGGAACAGGAATTATAGATAATTGTGACCTGCCATGTGGGTGGTGGGAATTGAACTCGGGTCCTCTGGAAGAATAGTCAGTGCTCTTAACTGCTGAGCCATCTCTCCAGCCCCAGCTATTTGTTTTCTAACTTCAGTGCCATTCAAACTTTCCCCCTTTCAGGCCATCAGGACTCAGGCCTATCTTGTGGCTGTGCACGTCTATGACTGGCTTCTACCCTCCGTTACAACCCCATGTTTTCTGAGATGCATTCCTATCCAGCTACAGGGAGTGAGGCTTTTTTTCCTAAGTTTGACCACACTTTCCAGTATCTCCAAGAGTGACCCAGAAGTTGCCAAGCACCTCTCTTTCTTACAGGACAAAATTATTTCCTGTAATAACCAGGAAATTAAGAGTATTCATAGCCAAGAAAGAAATGGTCTGAACATTTTTACTTCTTGAACCTTGAGTACACAGAAGACTTGTATTCCTCCATTTTAAGTGTGTGTGTGTGTGTGTGTGTGCGTGCGCGTGTGTGTCTCTGTGTGTATGTGTGTGCGTGTGTATATGTGTGTCTCTGTGTATTTGTGTGTGTGCGTGTGTGTGGTATGTGTGTCTCTGTGTGTATGTGTGTGTCTCTGCGTGTGTATGTGTGTGTTTGTGTGTCTGTGTGTGTGTATTTCTGTGTGGTGTGTGTATGTGTTTGTGTCTCTGTGTATGTGTGTGTTTGTGTGTCTGTGTGTGTGCATTTGTGTGGTGTGTGTGTGTGTGTCTCTCTGTGTATGTGTTTGTGTGTCTGTGTGTGTAGTGTCTCTGTGTGTATTTGTGTGTAGTGTGTGTGTGTCTCTCTGTATGTGTGTGTGTACGTGTGTATAGTGTGTGTCTCTCTGTGTGTATGTGGTGTGTCGCGCGCGGGCCTCCACCTCAGAACAAGTATGAGGTTAGGGGATAACTTTCAGGAACCAGTTTTCTCCTTCAACCACGTGAGTCCAGGGCATCAAAATCAATTCATTGGACTTGACAGAAAGCTCACTGAGCTGCCTCGCTGGTGCAGAAAGGCTTAAAATAAACATTACAGTACAAAAAAAGAAGCACTGTTGTATGTTCACAGTTTATTGAAAATTCACAATTTGAAGTTGGGTCTTTTGGGTACAGGCCAATAATACAGAACTAGAAAAACACACTGGGAGGGCATGTGGTGAGAATACTCAAAATTCAGCCTATAGAATACCCCTCCTGGTTCCCGGCTCCGGAGGGAAACCTCACCCTTTCTTGGCACTGCCTAAATTCTCTCATTGCCGGAGTTCGCCCACCCGCCGCCACTCCAACCTCCACGGAGCCATCTGGAGCATCCATTGGGATAAATGCTGAGCAACCTGGGGACAGGCCAGTAAGGGCCTTCATAATGGAGGATGGAAACTGGGCCCTGGAAATGGTCTGTTTCCACACTAGTGGGAGCACAGAGGTGCAATAAAAGAATAAATCACAAATGTAGCAGTTAGATGGCTCTCCACATATCCAAAAAAAACATTTCCAACCCCCCCCCCTACCCGCAAGGGGTTCCCTCCAGGATCCTCTCAGTCAGTTCCCCTTCCCTTTGTTGCAGTGGTGTGTGTGTGTGTGTGTGTGTGTGTGTGTGTGTGTGTGTGTGTGTGTGTGTGTGTGTCAGGGCTCAGGGGAGGTGAGTCACAGCAGAGTCATTTCTTTTTTTTTCCACCTAGTGGGTCTCAGGTCCTGAGGTGAGAATATGTCTTGTCACTTAGATCCATGTGGCTGGAGACAGGTGAACAAAAAGAGAAGAATGGAGAGGTCAGAGGGACAACATAAGAAGCAGATAGCTCCTGCTTAAGGCTACTTCGGCTCTGACCGTAGGTGAGATGGAGCCATGGGGAAGTTTCAAACCAGAAGGACTTGATCCAAGTTGAATGTCTATTTGTGAATATCTTCTAGCCCCATGGAGTACTTTCTTTTATGATATAGTCTCATGTAGCCTAGGCTAGCCTCACACTTGATATATATTAGGTATGTAGCCAAGGATGATCTCTGTTTTCCACCTTCTGAGTGCCAGGATTAGAGTTGTGCTACTATGCATCTATATCTGTCTATGCACATCCTTGCTTCCCTGAAGGCATACTTTTAAACTATTTATTTATTGCTATATTAATATCTCTATCCACCTTCCAACCCACCGACCCAAGGTATGGGAGAAAGGATATTAACAGAGGATGTAGACCTCTTTAGTCATAGGTCGCTGGGGCAATTCGCCAGCAGTCCAGCCAAAACAGCATTCACAGCAACAGGTGCAATCACCAATGGGAGCACAGCTAACCAGGAAGCCAGCGGCAGTTTTGGGGAGCACCAGCAGGGACAGCTGAAGAGGCAACAGCTTTCTAGGCCTGAAAGGAGTCCCAACCTGGGCGCGATTTTCAGCAAGTCTGGGGAGCACAAACTTCTGCAGAGCGTTGTCTGGAGTCTTTCAGAGTGAAGCACCCACCAGAATCGGTGAGAAGCAAAAAGTCCCTTCACTTTTCCAGGGCCTCCATTTATACCTCCTCCAAATCTACACAAGGATGTTTTCTAATTGGCCAATGTCATGCCCTCCTCACAAGGTACTTCCTGTTGACCAAGATCACTCGCTCTCCAAGGAGTCTGTCCATTAAAGGATGTTTTCCAGCAAAAAGCACGCTCCGCACACGTGACAGTTTCCAGTTGGCAAAACATCACGGGCTCTTCCATCAGGATGTTTTGTATGCCCCTTTCAGGAGTCTGTTTTTCAGCAATGGACAAACCACACCCACATCCCATACTTGAGGCCAAAACAAAAATACATTCATTCAACACAACTGTGTTTCTAAAGAAATCAAAACTTGGGGCTGGAGAGATGGCTCAGCAGTTAAGAGCACTGACTGTTCTTCCAAAGGGCCCGGATTCAAATCCCAGCAACCACATGGCAGTACACAGCTGTTTGTAATTGCCAGGTGTGGTGGCGCACGCCTTTAATCCCAGCACTCGGAAGACAGAGGCAGGTGGATCTCTGCGAGTTCAAGGTCAGCCTGGTCTGCAAAGTGAGTCCAGGACAGCCAGGGCTACACAGAGAAACCCTGTCTCAAAAAAAAAAAAATCAAAACTTCCACCACACTTCCCTCTCTTATTGTCAGCTTTCTTTTCTAATCAATTTTATTTTTATTTATGTGTGCATGTGTGTGTCTTCCACATATGTGCAGCTGCCCATTGAGGCCAGAAGAAGATGTCAGATCTGGAGTTGGGGTGACAGGTGGTTGTGAGCACCTGATATATAAGTGTTGGAAATTCAGGTGCTTTAGAAGAGCTAGTTAACTTTGTCTGTTTTTCGGGGTTTTTTGTTTGTTTGCTTGCTTGCTTTTTGAGACAGGGTTTCTCTGTGTAACAGCCCTGGCTGTTCTGGACTCGTTTTGTAGACCAGGCTGGCCTTGAACTCACAGAGATCCACCTGCCTCTGCCTCCCGAGTGCTTGGGTTAAAAGTGTGCGCTGCCACCACCGCCCGGTTTGTTTTTCAGGGTTTTTTTTTTTTTTAATCAATTTAACACAAAAGTAGGATTGTTTGGGAAGATGAATCTTTAATTAAGATTAGATCCTCCATTAAATTGACCTGCAGGCAAGTCTGTGGTGCATTTTTTTGATTAATGTTGATGTGGGAGGGACCAGACCACTATATATAGTGCTGAGTAGGTAGTCCTGAAGTCTATAAGCAGGCTGAGCAAACAGAGGAGAGCAAGCCAGTAAGTAGCTCCCCTCCGTGGCCTCTGCTTCAGCTCCTACCTCCAAGTTCCTGCCCTGCTTGAGTTCCTGCCCTACCCTCCTGCAGGGATGGATTGTGAACATGATGTGTAAGCCACATAAATCCTTTCCTCCCCAGGTTCCCTCCAGTCAAAATGTCATGTCACAGAAATAGGAGGCAAGCTGGAACAAGCAGCAGTCACTCTCAACTGCTGAGCGACCTCTCCAGCCCCTCCATTCTGCTTTCACATCAAATACATTTCTGAAGGTGGGGTTGAAACAATATCCCACTCTGTAACCCAGGCTAGCCTTGAATCTATTATCTAGTCTAGACTGACCTTCAGCATCCTCCTGCCTCTGCCTCCGGAGTGCTGTGATTGAAGGCATATGCCACCAACACCTGGTTAATCTTGAACTTCTAACCCCTCCTGTAGGGATGATAGGCATGTATCAACACCTGGTTTGTGTAATACCGGGGATCAAACATAGTACTTTGTGCACACCAGGCCAACACTCTACCATGGAGCAACATCTTCAGTCCTTTCAGCAGCTAATAATAGGAAGATAGTTGGCTGGGAGTAGTGGAGCAATTCAGCAATTCCAGCACAGGTCTATAGTCCTAGCTACTCATGAGGCAGAGGCAAGAGGATCTCTGTGAGGTCGGGGCCATCCTTGTATACTTGGTGAGTTCCAGGCCAGTCAAGGTTACACAGTGAGACTCTGTCTCAGAAAAGGGGCTAGTAGATTTATTGTGGATTTATTGTGCTGGGGGTATAACTCAGTGACAGGCAGTTTGCTGCTTAAGCTCCTGGGTTTAAGCCCAGCATGAGAAAAAAGAATGAAGTGCAGTTCCTAGGAACATATTTGAAGTTATTTATAAAGTCACAGCTCCCACCCAACAACCTGGCTTCACAGCCCTCCAGGGGACTGTTGTGCATTCATTCAGAGTGTTATCTGGTAGCTGCAGAGATGGTTCAGTGGTAAGAGCATTTACCTCTCTCCCAGGTGTGTGGGTTTGATGCCCAGGACCCACGTCAGGTGGCCCATAACCATCTGTAACTCCAGCTCCAGGGGTTCTCTAACCCCCCTCTTCTGGCTTCTGTGGGCACACATGTAAAACTCACATACATACATACATACATACACATAAAGTAAAAACAAAAATAAATTTAAAAAATAGAATATATCCTAAGTGGCTGCAACAAAGACACTTCAAAACGAACATTTAAAAAAATTAACTCCTTAAGCCAGTCGGTGGTGGAGCACGCCTTTAACCCCAATACTCAGGGGTCTGAGGCAAGTGGATCTCTGTGAGTTCGAGGCCAGCCTGGTTTACCGAGCAAGTTCCAGGACAGCCATGGCTACACAGAGAAACCATGTCTTAAAAACAAATAAACAGGGGGCTGGAGAGATGACTCAGTGGTTAAGAGCACTGACTGCTCTTCCAGAGGTCCTGAGTTCATTTCCCAGCAACCACATGGTGGCTCACAGCCATCTATAATGGGATCTGATGCCCTCTTCTGGCCTGCAGGCATACATGCAGACAGAATACAGTATACATAATAAATAAATCTTAAAACAAACAAACGCCGGGCAGTGGTGGCGCACGCCTTTAATCCCAGCACTTGGGAGGCAGAGGCAGGCGGATCTTTGTGAGTTCGAGGCCAGCCTGGTCTACAAAGCGAGTCCAGGACAGCCAGAGATATTCAGAGAAACCCTGTCTCGAAAAACCAAAAAAAAACCAAACAAACAAAACAGCAACAAACAACAAAACTCCTTGAATAATACCCAGGGTTGAATGATTCAGCTAGTAACCTGGACATCCAGGGACCCAGGCTGTCTATTTTGAGCTCAGCTCTGAGATCGGATTTTGCTGTGAAATCCACGCTAGTCTTGAACTTTGAGGCTCAAATGATCCTCCTGCCTCAGCCACCAGAGAAGCTGGGACTAAAGATCTGTGTCTCTGTGCCAAGTATTCATATGTTGGTTATTGCTTGTTTCCTTGCTTTTTGGTGGGAAGGGACTAGACAGGGTCTCATACTGTAGCTTGAGTTTGCTGGAACTCAATACATAGCCTCGGGTATCCCCAAAATGCCTGGTAATCCTTCTACCCCAGCCTCTCCAAACCCCTGAATCCTAGGGCTATGAATCGATAGTAGTACCCTCAGCCCTCTTTCATAACACATAGGAGGTATTATTTATGCATAGCTGTCCACCCCTTCCCAGGAATCTTCAAGTCTCAGTCCTGTTGCCCCTGCTCAGCCCTCAAGTGGGGGGTGGGGTGACTATATGACCATGGGGGCGCGGCCACTAGGGGGCGCGTCTACCTTTGGCTGCACTGGCACGTGGTGACCATCAGGGGGCGCTGCGGCGCTTGTCGCCCGGGCTCAGGGACAAACTGGATTATTTCTTTGGACATTCCAGAGGAGAACGCATTGATCCTGGTCAGCGCCAAAAACTCCAGAGCCAGGGCTGGGAACGAATGTGGGGGATGCAGGCATGAAACAAAATAAAACAAAACTAGATCCTTGGCTGAGACTCCAGACACAGTGGGGGACGAGAGGGGGTGTGTGGTTGCCACACTAAATGTCAATCATAGAGCCCTTCCAGCAGCGGTGGCCTCCCCGTCTCCCTTCCAGCGACACCTGTAGAGCAAGGTGGTTGAAGTGTGTGTGTGGTGGTGGGGTGGGGGGAAATAACAGGAGTATTTGTAAGTTATCTACCTCTACAATGGATTCTTTCCAAACAACGTATTTTCATCATATTTTCCCTTCCTTCAACTCCTCCCAGATCCTTCCCACCTCTATCCATCCAATTTCATTTTCTCTCTCTCTCTGTCTCTCTCTGTCTCTGTCTCTCTCTGTCTCTCTCTCTCTGTCTCTCTCTCTCTCTCAAACAAAACAAAATAAAACATATACAAACCAATAAGACAAAACCTACCAAAATGAAACAAAAACACTCACAAAAGAAACATGGAGCCAGGGGTGGTGACGCAGCCTTTAATCCCAGCACTCAGGAGGCAGAGGCAGGCGGATCTCTGTGAGTTCAAGGCCAGTCTGGTCTGCAGAGTGAGTTCCAGGATAGTCAGGGGTACACAGAGAAATCCTGTCTCGAAAAAACAAAATATAAAAAAAAAAGAAACATGGAGTCTGTTATGTGCTGGCCAACTACTCCTGGGCATGGATTAAAAAAAAAATTGAGCTGGGCATGGTGGCACAGCACCCAGGAGGCAGAGGCAGGCGGGTCACTTCGAGTTCGAGGCCAGCCTCGGTTACAAAGTGAGTCCAGGACAGCCAGGGCTACATAGAGAAACCCTGTCTAAGAAAAAAACCAAAACATACAAAATAAATTTGTGTGTGTGTGTGTGTGTGTGTGTGTGTGTGTGCCAAATCAGTTCTTTCCTTGTACTCTGTGTGTTCTGGAGATTGAACCTAAGTCCTCGGACTTTGTGGTAAGCGTCTTTACATTTTTTTTTTCTTGACTATCCAGAGCTTTCCATAAATTTCCAAAGGGATTCAAAATCCCAAAAAGTCAACTCTCTCTCTCTCTCTCTCTCTCTCTCTCTCTCTCTCTCCTTCCCTCCCTCTTCCCAAATCCAAAATGCCACCAACACTAACACAGAATCTGATAGCATACCAAAAGAAAGCCATCTAAATGCTATCTGTTGTTCTCCAAGGTTTTGTAAACCTGCTGTCAGTCTGGAGCACTGTCTTCCACTTTATTTTGTGCATTTCCCCATGTCACAGAGGTCTCAGACTTGCAGGAACCCAAACAAGCGGCCACCCCTCAGAGCCAGATTATTTTCCAGATTCTATGGAAAATATTTATAGGTTGCATGCATGAGGTTAGTTTGGGTTGGTTCCCCTGATGCCAGCTGGGGAGTAACTTCCTGACTCACTTTGCACAGGTTACTTTCACTTTTCTGCCCCACTATTGGCAGGACTCAGGGGGAAATGTAGGGCCTTCAGCAGCCAGGCTGGCCTCCTGAGTGCTGGGATTAAAGGGGTGCCCACCATGCCCAGCGCTAGATCTTTTTTGTTGTTGTTTTCGAGGCAGGGTTTCTCTGTGTAACAGCCCTGGCTGTCCTGGACTCGCTTTGTATACCAGGCTGGCCTCAAACTCACAGAGATCCACCTGCCTCTGCCTCCTGAGTACTGGAATTAAAAAAGCTTGCACCAACACAGCCAGCCCTCCCTACTCCCCCCCCCCACCCCTGCACTAGATCTTATACATGGTTCTACCACCAAGTCACATCCTCAGCCTTCAAAGGGAGATCCTAGACAGGTGCTCTGCCACTGAGCCACACCCCAGCCCCTCACTGGGGGCTTCCAGGCAGGGGCTCTACCACTGAGCCACACCCTCAGCCCCTCACTGGGGGATTCTAGGCAGGGGCTCTACCACTGAGCCACGCCCCCAGCCCCTCACTGGGGGATTCTGGGCAGGGGCTCTACCACTAAGCCACGCCCCCAGCCCCTCACTGGGGGATTCTAGGCAGGGACTCTACCACTGAGCCACACCCCCAGCCCCTCACTGGGGGATTCTAGGCAGGGGCTCTACCACTGAGCCACACCCCAGCCCCTCACTGGGGATTCTAGGCAGGGGCTGTACCACTGAGCCACACCCCCAGCCCCTCACTGGGGGATTCTAGGCAGGGGCTCTACTACTGAGCCACACCCCCAGCGCCTCACTGGGGGATTCTAGGCAGGGGCTCTACCACTGAGCCACACCCCCAGCCCCTCACTGGGGGATTCTAGGCAGGGGCTCTACCACTGAGCCATATCCCTGCAAGTGCTTCACTGCTAATTCACACCCTCAGCCTTTTACTCCTAGATTCTCAGCAGGCACTCTACCACTGGGCCATTCCTGAAGCCCCTCGCTATTTTTAAATTTCATTTTCCCAGCTTCATTGAATTATAATTCATACAACCCACCATTGGAAGTGTACGCTTCAACAGCTTTTAGTAAATTTGTGTGATGCTGGCCCCATTGTAGACAGCATAGAGTCATGATTCCCTGTATATTGAAAATAGGTAATTTTCTTGGGGGGATTGGTTCACCCCTTTTTATTCCTTAATCTATTGGGGGGCTATCTACCTTGCTTTTGCCTGTATTAGTTTCCAAGAAAATGACACAGAAACACTTAATTTTATTAATAAGCTGTTGGCACTATGCTGGGCAGGTTCTGAGCTATTCTAATCCTACCACCTTTAAAATCCACATAAATGCTCATCACTTGCCAATCTGGTGACTCCCAGGTGGCTTCTGCTTCATTAGCCTGTCCTAGGCCAAGCTCCTCTTGGCCATATGCTCCTGGTCCATCCCGTCTAGAGCTCCTTCCTCCTTCTTCTTCCTCCTTTTCCTCCTGGTCTCTTTCAAGACCCACCACTCAACTTAAGTCCCTCCTTCCCATCTTCTCTCTGTCCAGCTATAGGCTGTCCAGCCTTTTATTAACCAATCAGAGATAATTGGGGAGCATTCTTTACATCCCATCAATACAGAAGATGGTTCAACATTCATAGCCATGCCTGTGTCCAGATGGTAACCAGATCTCAGGGCACAGAAATCAGCATCTGAATACACAGTGCACAAGACCCTCTTCCAGCCCTTGTATCCTGAAACTCCTCCTCACCTGGGATTGTTGGTGTCTATGGTTCAGAATCCTGAAGGATTACATACCTTATACATACCATAGACTACAGCCTCTTCCTTGTTGGGAAGGTTTGGTAAACAACAAAAGGTAAACTAGGCATAGTGGTGCACCCTGTAATTGTAGAACCTGGAGGCTGAGGGCAGGAGATTAGGCTACATAACAATCTCTTAAAACAAACAAACAACACAACAAAAACCCCTAACAACTCTGAAGCATGATTGCTCTGAAGATTAAAAAGAGATTGATAGACGGGAAAAGGAGGAAAACATAGAAATAGAGATAAAAGACAGAAAGATGGCAGGAGAATTGCCCGAACAACAACAACAAAGACAAGAGAAGGAAGAGAGAGAAACTGAGACCCGATGCCAAGAGGAACAAAGCTAGACTCATGGAAAGTAAGAGTCAGTCTTGGCGTCAGGAATGGTGCCTTCAAGGGTGCCTGAGTGACTCAGCGCACACTAGAGCCAGCTTTTGAGAAAAAGAGAAAAACAAGCAGAGGCCAAAAATACAAAATAGGTGCTTTAATTGAAAATTTTATAAAAGGGCAAGAAACGTGTCAGGGTCCCAGGGCCTGGACCAGGCCAGGCTCAAGGTGCCGGTGGGAGGGCTGGACATGATGGGAGCAGTGAACGGCACCCCTCTGTGTCTGTCCATCTTCAGTCCAGACTGACATCCTTGCACATGCGCAGACCAGAGGGAGGCAGGCAAGTTCTGGAAGCTCCCAGTGTGCAGGGGTGGCAGGAGGCCAGTGCAGGTATAGTGGAAGGCCAGGCGCAAGGGGTCAGGCCCGGGGCCGCGCAGGCACACAGTGATGTGGCTGGTGTGTGGGTGCAAATCCTGGGCGGCAGATACAGCGGAAGGAGCCATCAGTGTTGACACAGCGCGCATTGATGCAGAGCGGGGAGGTCGCCTCAGCCTCATCACACTCATTGATGTCTGGGGGAGTGGGTAGAAAGATGTTACTCATGCCCAGGAATGAGAAGCCCATCTTCTGAGAAGCCCATCTTCCCAGTATTTTGAGATAGAGGACCACAGATGGTTCTGGAACCTCTTCTATGAAATGCAAGGTATCATTTGCTACCGGCTGGCTGTGTGAGCCTAACCGGGTGGTATAACGTCTCTGTGCCTTGGCCTGTAATGTAAGATGGAGGGGCTGGGGATGTGGCTCAGTGGCAGAGCACTCTTTTTTTTTTTTTTCGAGACAGGGTTTCTCTGTGTAGCTCTGGCTGTCCTGGACTCACTTTGTAGACCAGGCTGGCCTCGAACTCACAGTGATCCATCCGCCTGCCTCTGCCTCCCAAATGCTGGGATTAAAGGCGTGCGCCACCACTTGATGCAGAGCACTCTTGATGCCTAGGTTCCACCCCTAACACAGCAAAAGAAACAACATCGGCGGGATTCGTTTCCTAGTCAGTCAAGCCCAACCCCCCCCCAGCAAGAGATAATTGACTCCCTCTAGAATAATGAGGTCCTTTCTTGGAGGTTCCTGATCACCCTCTGGTAAAGCTCTCTTTTCTTTTACCCTACCCTCTCCTCCTCCCCTTTCTCACCAACGCAGGACATGCGGGTGATATCCAGGCGGTAGCCATCAAAGCAGTCACAGGTGAAGCCTTCCGGAACTCGCACACAGCGACCATGGGCGCAGCCGTCCAGGATCCCGCACTCCTCAGCCTCCAGGCCCTCATAGGGCTCAGATAGGGCTGCTGTAGAGAACACAGGCAGCCAGTGACTGGAGATCTATCCCTTAGGTCGCTTTGTCTCCTTCCTTTGCCCCTGGCTTCCCAGGCTATGTGGGTCTCATCCTAATCCATCCTTCCTGCTCCCAGACCTTGGAGGGCGCTGCGGTAAGACCGTTTACTGTGTTCAGCTCCCCCTAGGTTTTGCTATATACATCCTAGGTTGGCCTCAAACTTGCAGCAATCCACCTGCCTCTGCCTCCGGAGTGCTGGGATTACAGGCGTGGGTCACCACTCCTGCTTTCCAGGTGCTCTTGGACATTTCTAAGCCTGTATCACCTTCTGTCTTTTCTCTCCGCATCCCTCTTCTTCCATTTTTGTCTGTCGGCTTGGTTTCTCTGGCTGAATTGCTCACCTGTAAAGCCTCCACGCTCAGAGGACTCCTCAGGCTCCGGGAAGGAGCCTCGGGTGTCTCTGGACCGATAAGGCCAACCAGTGCCTCTGCTGGGTGGGGCAGGAGCCTCAGCCTCGCCATAGGGGCCACCATCATCCTCAAAGTCCGGCATGTCAAAGGGTGGGGCACCATAAGGGGCCTCCCGGCGGGCAAAAGGTCCAGGCGGGGGTGGGTAGGGGTCGTAGGGTAGCACAGGCGGTGGATAGAGATCTGGTCCGTAGGGGAGACTCTGGTAAGGTGGGCCTATATCTGGGCCATATTCATAGGGGAGTCCAAAGCCCCCCGGGTGCGGCGGGCCATAGGCAGGGGGTCGCAGCACATTGCAAAGGGCTTCAAAGTCATCTGTGAACAGAAGCCATGGCATACCACGATCAAGACCCACCACTCACTGACCCTTCCCCCAGTAACAGAAGAGATGGGCTGAGAGGCTTGTAGGGAGGGGTAAGGAGGGGGCGGAGCTGGGAAGGGCTTTTGGGAGCCAACTGACAACCATGCTGATGCTGGGATTCTGAGATATTGGGATCCAGGGTCCTCAGGCTGCGGGCAGCTAAGAATCAGAGTCTAAGGTGGTAGAATTTGGGGGACCTGTGGGAGCTAGTGCTAGGAACCTGAAGAAAAGCGACAGAGTGTTTTGTGGCTGGAGAGTCAATGGGCAGGTTAAACAATGGGACTTAAGTGGCCAAAAGTGCCTGGGGAGAGTTTGAATTTCTGGATCTGGAGGAATCTCGACTGGAGGTTTTGGCTCATATTCTTACAGAGCTAGAAGGAGGGGTCCAGAGATCTTTGGAGCTGTGTTGGAGTCTTGGTTTTCTTGGGTCAGGGGCCCAAGGTGATGAGTATTAGCTGCTATTAGTGCTATTAGTCTATAGGGCAGGAGAGCATGTGTGGGAACCTGCTATTGGGATCTAAAAGCCCAGGAGTTTGCAGAGGGGTATCTGAGGGGTGTCTTACAGGTTGTGTCTTGCGGGGGGGGGGGGCTAGAAACCAGGAATTTAAGGTGAGAGACCCCAGAGCTGATGAGGCTGGACCTACGGGAGCTGCTAATTCAGGCTTTGAGATGTCCATTGCTGACACTTAGAAGTCTTTAGGACCATGACCAAGATTTTGGGACAAGTTGCAACACACATAAAGATTCCAAGAGGGCCGGTTGTGGTGGCGCACGCCGGTAGGATTTGCTGAAGGAGGCAGAGGCAAGAGGATCACGAGTTCGAGGCCAGCCTGGGCTACACATTTTGCCGGGCGGTGGTGGTGCACGCCTTTAATCCCAGCACTTGGGAGGCAGAGGCAGGCGGATCTTTGTGAGTTCGAGGCCAGCCTGGTCTACAAAGCGAGTCCAGGACAGCCAGAGATATTCAGAGAAACCCTGTCTCGAAAAACCAAAAAAAAAAAAAAAAAAAAGATTCCAAGAGGTCCTTTGGGGGACAAGGGAGGACTGACTATACAGTACCTGAGTCCTGGGCAGGGCAGAGAGCGCAGTCCATACCCCAGGCTTCGCCATAGAGACAGCAACACTCTGTGTAGGTGGCCTGCCGGTCTAGTCGTGGGCGGCTGCAGACGAGATCAGGCCCCACTTCCTGCCAGCATACTCCTAGGTTGTCATCTACGACAAGCAGGGTGCATCAGGGCAGACCGGCACCCGTGTCCTCCCACACAGACTCAACTCTAGTCTCCAAAGGGTTCTATGAAATAGCAGATATTTCCCCTCCCCTGGATATTATTTTTTTTCTTTTTTCTTCTTCTTTTTTTTTCTTTTGGTTTTTCAAGACAGGGTTTCTCTGTGTATCCTTGGCTGTTCTGAACTCACTTTGTAGACCAGGCTGGCCTTGAACTCACAAAGATCCACCTGTCTCTGCCTCCAGGGTGCAGGGATTAAAGGCATGTGCCACCCACGCCCAGCCATTTTGTTTTCTTTAGGACGGTCAGGCTGGCCCAGAACTTGTGGTCCTCCTTCATCCATCCCTTGTGTAGTTAGGGTCACAGGTGTGCTCCCAAGTATAATTTAAATGAAGTCTCCAAATTTAAGGATTTTTGCAGGAAGAGAAAATGGGTAAAGAGAATTCGGTGCCAAAGACCAAGGCAAAGAAGGGGAGACATATGGAGTGTGTGAGGGACAGACTTAAGGTAGGCTGACAGGCTTAGAGAGCAAATAGGGGGGCACACCCAAGAAATATGTGTGTGGGTGTACACGGCAAGAAAACGAAAGATTGACACTGAAGGTTTCGCCTTTAACCATAAGGCCAGGTCACCTCGAAAGAGAGGTGTCTCCTGTAATTGCACACCAGTAATCCCAGCAATTAGAGGGTGAGGCAGGAGGATTTCTACGTGTTCCAGGTCAGCCTGGACTACAAAATAATAGTGATTTGGAAAAACAAAAAACAAAAGTTTGGGCCTGGCATTGTGGCTCAAGGCTTTAGTCCCAGAGCCCTGAGGGCAGAAGTAGGCGGGTCCTTTATGAGTTCCAGGCTATCTGGGGCTACATAGTGAGATACTGTTTCAAAAAACACAAACAAATAAAAAGCCAGACTCAGCTTGTCCAGGCGCTAGGTGCGTGGCCTTGAAGATTGCCTGGTCTAAGGCACTAGTTGGAAGCCAGGCCTAGGGATCTGGGGGCGGGGAACCAGGGGTGGAGCTGGGTGGGCCCATGGGCGGGGTTACCTAGGCTCTGGCTCTCGTTGGAGACGCAGCGTCGCCGGGAGCCGTCCAGCACCAGTGGGGGTTCGCAAGTACAGTGGTAAGAGCCCACGGTGTTGACGCAGCCGCCACCTTCACAAGCAGGCTCTTCGTCAGCACATTCGTCATTATCTAGGAAGGCATGGGGGCGGGGTGGGGGTGGGACGGTTACCAGGATGAACCCCCAGCTCACTGACAGTGATGGATGCAGTCTAGACTTCGGAAGGACTTCCTGCTGGGATGGCCACATTCCAACTTGGGGCTGACCTGGCTAGAATTGGGGGTGGGGGAATGTGGGGTGAGCTCATACCAACGCACTCCAGCCGCTGTGCATGATAGTAGAACCCGTTGCTGCAGTAGCAAGAGTAGCCTGGGGCGGTGTTCACACATACTCCGCTCTTGCACACCTGGTCCTGGAAGAGTTGGCATTCATCCACATCTGCAGGAAAAGGTGGAGAGAGATGAGCGCAGTGGTGGGTGTGAACTGAGCGGGGGGTGTGGAATAGCCAGTCACGAAAGAGGAAGACAGCAACGGTACCCAGAAAGAAAAAAACAGGAAGAAACAGGCAGAGTGAGACAGAGCTGGGCCTAAGGGGCTGAGGGGATGGGTGGGGATTGAAGTCTGGCCTTACCTCTCCGGGCACTCAGATCGCCACTGGGCACCAGGTAGCCCCGGCCATGAGGACATAATGACTGGTATTCAGCTGCACACAGAAGGAAGGATGAAGCCAGAAACCCGAGCCCCAGTCCCTGCCCGAGACCGCTGGCTCTAGTCCCTTACCAAACACGAAGGCCAGGCCAGTTTCAAGCCTGCTGGTGCCCACCTGGTGGCTGATGGCTCATTCTTGTCCCGACAGTAACTCAGTCCTAGGTCTAAATCTATCCCCTTTCCAGGCTCTATACTCCTGTGTCTCCATCCAAAGCTTGAGCCCTGTATCTCCCCACAGCCCATGCCCACCTGTCTCAGTGCCCGGGCACTGTTGGATGCGGCAGCCGCTGCCCCAACCTTCGCCCACAGTACAGCAGCACTCCTGCCACGTCACGTTGCGGGCCAAGATATTGTCACATGCATCTGGAGCCGCTGTGTCAAAGTAGCATTCTCGACGGCCACTGCTCACGGGACCCTGCCTGGGAGGGCTGGGTCTTCGAGGTGGGGGTGGGGGTGGGGGTGGGGGTGGAGGCCTGGCTGGAAGATTGGGGCTGGCAGGTGCTTGGGGCTGTGAGCCTGGGAAAGTGCCTGAAGAAACAAACGACGTTAACCGGGCATTGTTAAGCCTCCTATTCTCCCAAATCAGTGATGGGGGAAACCGGCCCCGAGGGTACCAGCCATAGGTGGTAGAACTAGAGTGCACATTTTGGGGATAGGGAGACAGATAAAGTATGGTGTAGCTCAGGATGGCTTCAAACTCCTGATTCTCCTGCTTCCACCTCTCAAGGGCTAGGATTTTTTTTTCTTTTTTTTTTTTTTTTTTTCGAGACAGGGTTTCTCTGTTTAACAGCTCTGGCTGTCCTGGACTCGCTTTGTAGACCAGGCTGGCCTCGAACTCACAAAGATTCGCCTGCCTCTGCCTCCCAAGTGCTGGGATTAAAGGCTTGCGCCACCACTGCCCGGCTAAGGGCTAGGATTTTAACCTAACCACATTACACCCAAACCTAGAGCCCCATGAACACCAGGCAAGGAATTTACAACCTAAATAATAACATAATTATATATATATATATAATGTATATGGAACTGACTATGTAGACCAGACTGGCCTCAAAGTCAGAGATCACCTTTCCCTAGTGCTGGGGTCAAAGGCATGTGCTACAAACTGTTCATAGCATCCCTAGGGAGATTTCAAACTCTTTCTTGATTGAAACTGGTCTATGGTTACTACATGTTCTGAGGAAAAGTCCAATCTCATAAAGCAATTGGCCATAGCATTATTAGTGAGGCACATCTGGATACGATACATCTGTGAGAGCGTTTCCAGAAAGGACTTCCAGAAGACCCATGGCAGCTTCTGGTGGGCCAGGGCCCTGCTTTGAACACAGAGCCTCTTCTCATGCCGGCCTAGGTAACTCCTTTTCCCCTACAGCTCCCTTTGGTCTTGCATTCTCCAGACCAGTTCAAATTCCTCTGTCATATCATTAGCTAGGGTTATCAATGTCTTTTCATTAGATTTTTCCCCCCACTACCAGCATTGAATCCAGGGCCTTGTGCATACCAGGGAAGGCCTTTATTGCTGAACCATGCCCCCAGCCCCTCAACTGGGGCATTCTACGTAATTGTCCCACTGCTGAGTCACACCCCAGCCTTTCACTAGTAGCGTCTGCCACTGAACTACATACACCTAGCAATCTTTTACTTTTGTTTTTGAGACAAGGAAGGCTTCACTAAGTGGCCCAGGTTGACACTGAGCTCACTTTGTAGCTTTGAACTTTCAGTCCCACCTCAGCTTTTGAGTAGCCATGGGCCTTATGGCACCTGCCTTAGCTCTCCATTGCCGTGAGACCATCAGGACAGAGATTAAGCCTCTCTGCTTACCACTGTGTCCCCAATGCTGAACAAGGACCTGAACACATTGACCGGCCTATGAATACATGCCAAATGAAGGAATCTAATGGAGTCAAGACCTAATTCCCTTTTAATAAATCTAATGTCCATTTCAAAGGCTGGAGCCTGCAGCTCAGTGTAGAACACTTGCCTATTATCCATGTCATTCCCTGTGTTTTAAGCGTGTTTGTATATTTGTTTAAAGCAATAGTGTTTGGGGTTGGGGCTGTGGCTTGCCGAACATGCACAAAGCCCGGGTTTGATTCTCAGCACCATATAAGCCAGGCATAGTGGTTCGCGCCTGTAATCCCAGCGCTTAGATAGAAAAGGCAGGAGGAGCCGGGCGTAGTGGCGCACGCCTTTAGTCCCAGCACTCAGGAGGCAGAGGCGGGCGGATCTCTGTGAGTTCGAGGCCAGCCTGGTCTACAAAGCGAGTCCAGGACAGCCAGGGCTACACAGAGAAACCCTGTCTCGAAAAAAAAAAAAAAAAAAAGAAAAGGCAGGAGGATCACATGTTCAAAGCCATCTCAGCTAAATAGAATGTGTGGCCAGCCTGGGCAACAGACCCTATCTGGAAAAACAGAAAACTTGGGCTGGCAAAATGACTTGGTCTCAACCTGTGGGTCATGACCCCTTTGGGTGGGTGGGGGTGTCACATACCAGATATACTGCATATCAGATATTTACATTCTGATTCATAACAGTAGCAAAATTACAGTTACGAAGTAGCAAGAAAATAATGTTATGGTTGGGGGAATTGTATTAAAGGGTCACAGCATTAGGTCATAGCATGAGAACCACTGACTTACTAGGTAAAAGCACTTGTCATGGAAGCCTACCAACTTGAGTTCAATCCCAGGAACCCATGTAGAGGTGGAAGGAGAGAACCAACTCCTCGGAGTTGTCCTACACGATCTCTACATGCTCATCATGGGACATCCCATGTCTACATGCATGCACACATCACATCATATACATCACATTATACACAAGAATAAACATTTAACAAATAAATCAAAGACTGGAGAGATGGTTCGGTAGTTAAGGTCACTTGCTGCTCTTGCAAAGGAATCAGTTAGCTCTCTAGCACCCATGATGCCTTCTGGGGCACTCACATACATGGACATCCTCACACATACCCACTTTCTACATACACGTAAGTAAAAAATAAAAATAAACCTCGTGGAACCCTTTAAAAAACTGAAATAAATAATTAAAAACTTCAAAGGAACATATGAAAACATTAAGAAATAAAATAATAGCATTTAACTGATGGAAGATATTAACAGATACTCACACTCACTCGTTAAGCCACATAAATTACCCACAGGACCTGCAGGCCTTTGGGGTTTTATTTGTTTGTTTGTTTTATTGTTTTTGAGGGTTTTTTTGTTTTGTTTTTCGAGACAGGGTTTCTCTGTGTAGCCTTGGCTGTCCTGGACTCACTCTGTAGACCAGGCTGGCCTTGAACTCACAGAGATCCACCTGCCTCTGCCTCCCGAGTGCTGGGATTAAAGGCGTGTACCACACGCCCAACAGGCCTTTGTTAAGAAGACACATGAAGCTTACCCGCAGAAGTCCGTGGGGCAACACAGCGACCAGTCATGGGGTCAAACTCCTCAGGACTGGTGGGGCAGATGCACAGGAAGGAGCCTTCAACATTTTCACACAGTGCAGAGCCACACACACCCTGTAGTGTCTCACATTCATTCACATCTGTGAACAAGAAAGACAGTGAGAGGAACTCCATGTTACAAACTTCTGTGGTTTGAGAAGTCCAAGATTTTGAATATAATAGATGGGGCTTGAGAGATGACTCAGCAGTTAAGAGCACTGGCTGCTCTTGCAGAGGACCTGGGCTCAGTTCCCAGCACCCACATGGTGTCTCATAACTGTCTGTAACTCCATTTCCTAGAGATCTGATGCCCTCTTCTGGTGTCTACATGCATGTGGCACAGATAAACACTATACGTAAAAATACAAATAAATCTTCAAATATAATGGATATCTATCTATATCTCTATATCTATACAGGTATATGTCTTTTGAGATAGGATCTCACTGTGTAACCCTGGCTCACCATGTAAACAAGGCTATCCTTAAACTTGAGCCAATCCTCCCATCTCTGCCTCCCTGAGTATGGGAATTATAGGTACGAGCCAACATTGCCAGCTTTTTGATGTCATTGCTTCATTATTAAAAACACAAACAACAACAACAACAAAACACCCCCCCAAAAATCCAGTCAAGCGTGGTGGTGCACACCGTTAATCCCAGCACTTGGGAGGCAGAGGCAGATGGATCTCTGTGAGTTCAAGGCCAGCCTGGTCTACAGAGTGAGCCCAGGACAGCCAAGCTGTTACACAGAGAAACTGTTGAAAAACCAAAAAACACCCCCCCCCAAAAAAAAACAAAACAAAACCGAAAACCCAAAAACCCACCCAGTGGTAGCACACACCTTAATCTCAGCACTTGGGAGGCAGAGGCCGGTGGATCTCTGAGTTCAAGGCCAGCCTGGTCTACAGCGTGAGTTCCAGGACAGCCAAAGCTACACAGAGAAATCCAGCCTACAAACAAACAATAATAATGAAAAACAGAAAAAACAGGGACTGGGGAGATGGTTCAGCAGTTAAGAGCACTGGCTGTTCTTCCAAAGGACCCAGGTTCAAATCTTAGCACTTACATGGCAGTTTGAAACTGTCTGTAATGGCAGGGCATAGTGGAACATACCTTTAATTCTAGCACTTAGGAGGCAGAGGTAGGTGTATCTCTGTGAGTTCAAGTTTAAGGCCAGTCTGGTCTACAGAGTGAGTTCCAGGATAGCCAGGGCTATACAAAGAAACTCTTTCTCAAAAAAACAAAACAAAAACCAACAACAGAGAAATAAAACCAAAAAACCAAATCAACACCCCCCCCCAAAAAAAAAGTTTTATTCTTTAACCTAGAATGGTTTGGAACTCCTTGTATAGTCCAGGCTGCCCTCAGACTTGTAGCAATTCTATTGCTTGGGTCTCTTAGGGGCTGGCATTCAAAACATGCACCATTATACCTGGCTCACTGTGTAATTTTTTTTAAAGATGTATTTGTGTGTGTGTGTGTATGTGCGTTTGCATATGTTCGTATGCGTGTTATGTTCATGGCTCCAGTGGAGACAGGAAAAGGTGTTGGACCCTTGGGAACTGAATTACAGATGATTGTGAGCCACTATGTGAGTGCTGGAAACTGAACCCGGTCCTCTGAAAGAGCAGCCAGTTCTCTTAACTGCTGAACCAACTCTCCATCCCCTAGAATGAATATTTCTTAACAACCCAGATCCTGTTTGTCTACTTTTCTTCTGGTTAGAAGCCCTAACTTATCCTTGGGAATTCTCCGAGCTTCCAAGTCTGCCCTATGCATCAAGAGTACAGCCAAGTCTCCACTGGGGCAGAACCAATCAGGTTACCGTGATTCTCCGGGTCAGAGGCAGGCAATGACCTCATCACGCCAATCAAAGCCAGGCTTGAGTCTCCCTCCTTAGCTCTACAGCTGCCAGGATGAGGCTGTCAGCCCAGACAGAGCTAGAGCCACCTGTCGCTGCCTAAAAACAAACTCAGCAGAGGGAGACAGACAGCTTTGCTGCGGTTCTTGGCTCCAGTTACGTAAGCACTCACAGACTTTGCCATTTTAACTCCTTCCTCTCTTGTTTTTTTTTCCTTAAATTTTATTTTATGTGTACACATGTCTGCCTGTGTGTGTGTGTGTGTGTGTGTGTGTGTGTGTGTGTGTGTGTGTGTGCATGTAGGCATCACATGAGTGCCTGATACCCTGAGGTCAGAAGAGAGCATCATTTATTTTGGAATAAGAGTTACAAACAGTTGTGAGTCACCATGTGGGTGCTGGGAACTGAACCTGGTTTTCTCTTCAAGAGCAGCAAGTGTGCTGTAAAATTTTATGTATTTTAGCCAGACAGTAGTGGTACACACTTTTAATCCCAGCACTTGGGAGGCAGAGGTAGGTGATAGAGGCCAGCCTGGCCTACATAGCAAGTTCCAGGACAGCCAGGGCTAAGACAACCAGGGTTACACAAAGAAACCCTGTCTCAAAACCAAATATATGCATGCATGTATGTATGTATGTATGTATGTATGTATATGACTGGGTATAGTGGCACAGGTCTTTAATCCCAGCACTCAAGAGGCTGAGGCAGGTGTATCTCTGTGAGTATGAAGCTAGCTTGATCGATGTAGTGAGTTTTAGGCCAGACAGAGTCATGGTGAAAGCCTGTCTCAAAAAAACAAAACAAAACAAACCCAACATACAGCCGTGTGTGGTGACGCATGCCTTTAATCCCAGCACTCAGGAGGCAGAGGCAGGCGGATCTCTGTGAGTTCGAGGCCAGCCTGGTCTACAGAGTGAGTCCAGGACAGCCAGGGCTATTCCAGGGGACCTGACACCCCTTCCCCCAAGGCACCAGGTACACCTGTGCCAGACAGGCATATATTTGAGCAAAACATACACATAAAATAAGTACATCTTTATATACGCATATTATATACATACATATTTTTTCTCGGTGTAGTCCTGGTTGTCCTAGAACTCACTCTGTAGACCAGGCTGGCCTCTAACTCAGAGAGCACCTGCCTCTGCCTCCCGAGTGCTGGGATTAAAGGTGTACGCCACCCTCCACCTGGCTATATATTGTTTTTTATCCAAGTATATATGTATGTATCCATGTGGGGGTATGAGTATGTGAGGCAGGTACCCTCAAAGGCCAGAGGTGACATATCCCCTGGAGCTGGAGTTATGGTGATTGTGAAGCTCCTGATATGGCTGAGAATAAACCATCAGTTCTCTAAAATACCAATACATGCTCTTCACTACTGAGCCATTTCTTCATCCCTTCCTATCACATCTTAATTCCCTTTTAAGGAATAAAGGCTGTTGGTGACACGGCTCAATAGTGCTTAACTATCATTTGTAGGACCCCAAGTTCCATCCCCACTACTGCAAGAAGAGAGAGAGAGAGAGAGAGAGAGAGAGAGACAACAAAAACAAAAAACAAACAAACAAAGCCATTGAGAATGGTTAGTTTAACGGAGGTCTGGGCTGCATAGGAAGAACCTGTCTCAATCCCCATTTCTCCCCCTACAAAAGAAAAAAAAAAATAACAAAGTCTGTGTTTGCATTTGTGAAAACATGGATTATGCAACTCAGTCTCATGCGCTTTAATGCATATAATATATTGGATCTCTAGGGTCAGTGAGCTGGCTCAGTAGGCAATGCTGTCACTTGCTGCCAAGCCTAATGACCCAAGTTTGATCCCCAGGGACCCACATGGTGGAAGGAAAGAACAGAGTCCCACAGGTTGTTCTCTGCCCTCCACGTGCACTGGGCCTCCAATTAAAATACCAGCAAAGACACAGTGAGTTCTAATTAATGATGTGCAGAATGAAGACTGACTCACAACTGTAATTCTGACACTCAGGAGACAAAGACCGGAGGCCAGGCTGATCTACATAGTGAGTTCAGGGCCAGCCAGGGCTAGAATGGCATTCTCAAAAAAGCAAAACAAAACAAAACCCACAAATCTGTCCAAACACCTACATGCATTTATGGATAGACATGAGGGATTCAGAATACTAAAATAATAACAATACTGGGCCTTGTTGGTATCTTTCCCACCCAAAGGCCTTCCGACTGGGTGAAGTTGAGCAGGATGGGTGGGTATTTTCCCAGGCCATGTTGGGGGTGGTGAGGCAGCCAGGAATTCCAACCGAACATCAATGGTGGTGAGGATGATCATGAAATCTACATCATGGGCTTGCAGGGGCACAGCCTACAATTTTTTTCCATTCATTGTGTGTAGAAATTTGTGTCAGGTCTAGTGGCTCAGAGCTTTAATTCTAGTTACTAGGGAGGTGGAGGCAGGAGTTTCACAAATTCAAGGCCTGTCTCAACTACAGAGTGAGTTCGAGGCCAGCAAGGGCTATATAGTGAGTTCAAGACCAGCTTAGGCAACTCAGAGACACTGTTTATAAAAAAAATGTAAAAATTGGGCTGGAGCTGGGTGTGATGACACACACCTGTGCTTCAGAAGTAGAGGTGGATGTAGGAGGATCTAAAACTGGAGGCCGTTAATGTCTACACAGTGAGTTCAAAGCATGAGACCCCTTCCCCTGAAGAAAACAAACAAATCAAAAGGGTTTGGGATATAATTTCTTTGAGAAAAAAATGTTTAGCACACACACAAAACAAGCAAACAAACAAATCCTAATTGGAGCCAGGCATAGTAGCACATGCCTTTATTTCCAGCATGCAGGAAGCAAAGGCAGGTGGAGTTTGAGGTCAGCCTGGTCTAAAGATTGAGTTCCAGGACAGCCAGGGCTACACAGAGAAACCCTGTCTCAAAACAAAACAGCAAAAAACAAACAAAAACCTAATTGAGGGGCTGGAGAGATGGCTCAGAGGTTAAGAGCACTGGCTGCTCTTCCAGAGGTCCCAATGTTCAACTTTCACCACCCACATGGTGGCTCACACCCATTGATAACTCCAGTTCCAGGGCATCCAATGCCCTCTTTTCTGACCTTTGTGGACATCAGGCACAAACATGGTGCACATAAATATATGTAGGAAAATCACCCATAAAATGAAATGAATAAACCTTGAAACAAAAACAATCAAAAGAAAAGCTAACTGGGCAAGAGGGTGCACACCTTTAATCCCAGCACTAAGGAGGCAGAAGCAGTCTGGTCTCTGTAAATTTGATGCCAGCCTTGTCTACAAAGCAAGTCCAGAACAGCCAGGGCAGTTACACAGAGAAACCCTGTCTCAAACAAACAAACAAACAAACACACACACACACACACACACACACACACACAAAGCTAACTTGGTAAAGTTTCTGTCACTTGATCCTTTTTGTCTGGAGACAGTATCATACTCTGTCACCCAGGCTAGCCTAGAACTTGCTATATGGCTCAGGTTGGCCTCGAACTCACAACAATCCCCTCGATTCTGCTTCCTGAATGTTGGCATTATAAAAGCAAGCCACCATGCCTGGCTCTGCAGGAGAGTGTTAACTGGTATGTCTCAGGCCTGAGATTCTGGGAACTAATTCTGCAGCTCTAGAGCCTTTATTTCTTCAGGAGTGGAGAAGGGCAGGACTGGACCAACCGACACTCACTCTGGTCCCACCACCCCTGCAGTGGTCCCTTACCCACGCAGTGACGTCCGTCCCGTGCCCCCTCATAGCCTTGGTCACAGACGCACTGGAAGGAGCCGGGCAGGTTCTGGCACATGGCATGGGCACCACAGAAGGACCGGTTCCGGCACTCATCCACATCTGCAAACACCAGCAGACCAGCTCGATCAGGTCATTTTTAAACCTCCTATCCCCTCCACATCCTGCCCACTACCCGGTGAACACCCACCTTGGCACCCGCCCCCTGGTGTGGGCTGATAGCCAGGGTCGCAGGCTGGTGTGCAGCGGTAGGAGCCAGGGGTGTTCTCACACCGCTGCGCGCCGCAAATCGCAGAGCCGTATTCTTGGCATTCGTCCACATCTGCAGTGGGTGGGGCAGAAGGGAAGAGAGTCAGAGGCCTGAGATGGGGTATTCCAAATGCCACTTCCAGTTGCTAAGATTGAGAAGTCCCTGAGCTTGGTATTCGATAAGTCTAGTAACTCTTATGTCCTTACTGTTATTTCTCAAACAGCTCAAACGGCCCCACCTCAGGATCTTTGCTCCCACTGTAGTCTCCACCAAATAAGTCCCCACAACTAAATGCATTGCATGAGCCCTGCCCCTCATTTCACTGACATTTCAAAGTTAAACCCTCTTACTCAGCTTCCCTGAGCAACACCCTTCTCTGTCAGCCATTTATTTTTCTTCCTTTTTTTTCTTCTTTTTTTGTTGAGAATTTCACATGAGCACTGTATTTACATCATCATCATTTCCACTGATTCTTCTCACTGCTCCAATTAATCCTCTGTCCTCCCCAGGCCTTCCAAGTCTGTGACCTCTACTTCCTCCTCCTTCTTTTTTCTTTTCTTTTTTTTTTTTTTTTTTTTTTTTTTTTTTGGTTTTTCGCGACAAGGTTTCTCTGTGTAACAGCCCTGGCTGTCCTGGACTTGCTTTGTAGACCAGGCTGGCCTCGAACTCACAGAGATCCGCCTGCCTCTGCCTCCCAAGTGCTGGGATTAAAGGCGTGCGCCACCACGCCCGGCTTCCTTCTTTTTTCAATTTTCAATTTGTTTTGTTTTCAAGCTAGAGTCTCAATCAGACCAAGCTGGCCTTGGATCCTATATAGCCAAGGATAACTTTCAACTCCCTGTCTTGTCTCCATCTCCCTATTACTGGGATTGTAGGAACAAATGCCACCACACCTAACTAGTCTCCTTTTAAAGTTACATTATTTTTCATTTAGGGTCTTATAGATTTGGGTGGCCTCAAACTTGCTATTAGCCAAGGATGATCCTGAACTTCTGATCCTCCAGACTACACCTCTTAAATGCTGATATCATAGCGTTCAGTTTATCCATTTATCTGGTGTCTGTCTCAGGGCATGGTGCATTTGAGGCAAGCACCCTACCACCCTACCAACTGAAGGACATTCTCAGTCTTATATCCTCTTTCTTAAACCTGACTATAAAGCAGGTGTGGTGGCATATACTTATAATTCAGCACTTTGAAGTCAGAGACAGGTGTTCTGGTGCATGACTAGAATTCAGCACTAGGAAGACTGAGGCAGGAGGATTGCTGCAAGTTCCACAAAAGTGTATCCTACAATAGTGAATTCCAAGCCAGCCAGTTCTATACACACACACACACACACACACACACACAGAGAGAGAGAGAGAGAGAGAGAGAGAGAGAGAGAGAGAGAGAGAGAATCAAAAAAAAAAACAAATTGAAGGTCAGCCTGGACCACACAGCAAGACACTGTCTCAACAAAACAACTTTGACATTATATCTATAAAATCATCAGTGTTCAGATGGTGACCATCCTGTAATGCAAACCCCACACCAATAGGGATTTCTGTGTGTCAAGGCATCAACAGCACCTGAATACAGAAAGGGCTTCAAAGTTATCTAGGGAATGATTCTTGAATTTATTTACACAGTTATTCCCCCATATTAGCTTAGTGAGGGCAGGGGTTTTTGTTTGGCTCATTTCTTGCTGTGGCCCCAATGTCTGGCACCCAGTGGCAGCTTATTGAATTCTTTGTAATTAATGATTGAGATTTTAGGAAATGAGATTTTCGTGAGTCAGAAGTTTGGCCACTAGTAAGGGAAAAGCAGCCCATAATAGTTTTGTTTCAAGAGTACAGAAAATACTGATTCATGTAGCACCCCTTCCCTCAAAATATATTAGAGCAATTCGGTGAGGGGAGGGCTTCTAGCTTGCCCTGATTCCTGATAAGAGAGCCCCAAGCCCATGAGAAAACACACCCACACAGCAGTGGCCAATTTCCACCAGAGAACAGTGAGGGAGGAAAAGAAACCTTAGCTGTGGAACCTCTCCCTCTAGGTTTTCCAGACAGGGCATTTCTCCTCTGGTCCTCAGGGCAGCAGATTCCAACAACCTGCCGCAGATTTAGGGGGACTCTGTCTTACCATCACAGGTGCCCTCAGGTCCAGGGTGGTAACCAGCATCGCAGTCCCGCACACAGCGGTAGGAGCCAGGGGAATTTTCACAGCGCTGAGACCCACATAGGGCAGGTCCCCGTTCACGACACTCGTCAATGTCTGAGGATGAGGCAAGGAGGTCATATGAAAGAAGCAGGGGAGACAAAGAGGGAGCAGGGAAGTCAGAAGGGAGCAGCAGAGGGGACGGTAAAAGACAGAAAGGATGGGAGAGGAGACAGGAAGGCAGGAGAAGCAGGGAAGCTGCAGGATGAGGCCTCTCACCAAGGCAGGAGGCAAGATCTGGGCCAGCCCGGTGTCCAGGAGGACAGATGCACTCGAAAGAGCCATCAGTGTTGGTACAGACGCCGCTCTGGCAAAGGTCCTCCTCCATGCATTCATCCACGTCTGCAGGACAGGGCATCCATTTCCTCCTCTGCTTAATATTCCAGGCCACACCCCTCCAACTCCCCCACCCCGACTCTCCAAGCTCTAAAGCCTTAAAGGCCTCACCCAATCTGGTTTAGGCCCCGCCTTTTCTTAAAGCCCCACCTCCTGTCCGAGGTCCTTTCCAATCACTACCCAGTTGTCAGACTCCAACTTTTCCTGACATGTCCTGCTCCTCCATGATTGCCTCCTCCTGGCCTCCCCAGTGATTCATGTAAATTTCCCCCCCAAACCCGCCAAATATCTTGGGCCTCCTTTCTGTCCCTGTCCCTCCTTTTCCTGCTGTAAGCCCATCCTTTCCACACTCAAGATACAGCCTGGGGACTGACCCAGACAAGATGCTCCGCGAGGTCCAGGCCGGTAGCCAGGGGCGCAAGTACAGGCAAAGGAGCCATCGGTGTTGAGGCATTCTCCATGGGGGAAGCAGAAGTCGCCTTCCAGACACTCATTTATGTCTAGAGCACACAAAAGTCAGGGCTGTGCTGTTTGTCCCCTGGAAGTAAGCCCTGCCCATGATGCTGTAACCCTGCCACCCAAGTCGGAACCTTGAAGACTATGTTACCCTGAAGTCCATTACTCTTAATCCATTTTATATCTCTACTGGGCTTTGCCCAAGAATCCAGGTTCTACTCCCAGGCTCTCTACATAGTTTACTAGCTCACCTGCACAAGGCCCGGGTCGACCAGATGGCGCCCGGTAACCTGGCACGCAGGTGCAGTGGAAAGAGCCTTCGGTGTTCATGCATTGGCCATGGAGACCGCAAGGGGTGCCTGAACTGCATTCATCCACATCTGTGGGAGCAAGTTGGGTGTTCAAAAGGGAGACACTAGAGTGAAAGGGTTGGTGGGAATGATGGGAAAAGATCTTGAATGGAGGACAGAAGGTTAGAAGTTACGGATCTGAGTATCTGAGACTCACTCTATGGGGTTCCTGGAGTCAGGGAAGGGGACTCTAGATTGGCACTGGGGATCAGAAACTAGGGTAAGGGATGAGTTCGGGTATTTATTATAAACTAGGATTATTGGATAATATTCTGGTGAACAAATGTGTCAAAGTCAGCTTGATCCAGAGCTTGCAGCCTAATGTGAGGGTTTGAGGACCATGCGCCCAATTAAGTTTTAGGGAAGAGATTCTGAGAAGGGGTGCAGATGGACAGTGAACCAGAATAAAAATGGTCAGGACTGTAGGGTTTTTTTTTGGAGTTTTTTGTTTTGTTTTGTTTTGACTAGGATCAAATGGCACAATCAAATTTAGGGTCATGGGCCACATTTAGGTCCAGGAAACAGTGAGGGTCCAGAAATGTAATATTGCCGAGAGTCAAGGTCAGTGGTTGTTAGCAGGGGTCATGGTTAGCACCACCAAATTGTCCCAAGTGAGACACATGTCCCTAGGCTACAGAGTTGGAAATCACCCAGGGTCAGGAGTGTAGTCAAGTCAGGGACTGCAGGTGGAGGGGAACATGGAGTCAGAATCAAACCTGGGAGTCATGGCCCATGTAAAGGGATTAAGGTCCAGGTCTTGAATTATGGGTCAAGTTAGGGTCATGGATCAGGTCAAGGGTCAAAATCTGAGTGATCAGGGTTAAGATACAGGTCCCAGCTCACCAACGCATCTACCACGGTGCAGGTAGTGTCCAATAGGGCAGGCCCGGCATTGGAAGGAGCCCGGTGAGTTCACACACTCTTGCCCAGGACAGGCCAGGTGGTTCTCACACTCATCCACATCTGAAAATCAGAGGAAGGAATAGTCTTGAGGAAGTGGCCCCATATCTCCTCGCCCATCCACACTCCTCCCTCCCCGGCCTCACCCTCGCACTCGGAGCCAGCAGCGTTGGGTTGGAAGCCTGTAGGGCAGATGCACTTGAAGCTTCCTTCCGTGTTCTCACATCGGCCATAGGGGCAGGGCGAGGGGCTCCGGGTACATTCATCCACATCTGGGCAGAAAAGGCCGGTCAAGCAGAGGAAGAGGTCTGCGCCCCTCCACACTGCCATCCCTACTTATCCCAACACTCCAGGTTTTGTTTATTTAAGACAAAAAAAATCTCACACTGTAGTCCAGACTGGCCTTAAACTCACGCCAGCCCTCCGGCCTTAGCCTTCTGAGTAAAGGGATTGAAGACAGGAAGCATCAGGTTAACCAGCATTCCACTCCTGAACCAGCCTTCTGGGCCTTGCTAGGCTGCCTCCTCCTTCCAGGAGGACAAAGTCAAACCCTGTTTGCCCATTTAATAGCTTTTCTAGCTGCTAGGGAGACCATGACACCCTCTTGTCCATGTTGCCTTCCCTGCCACAGTTGTCTCTGCTTTAAGGTTCCCACAATACAATAAATAAATAAATCATTCAAATTAGAATGGCAAGATATCCCAGCACAACAGATCAAGTCTGATGACCAGAGTTTGATCCCTGGGACCTACATGGGAAGGAGAGAGCTGACTCCGGTAAGTTATTCTCTGACCTCCCCACTCGAACAGTGGTACAGGCCCACCTACCCTCTCACACCCTCCCCCTGCATAAAATAAACAAATAAATAAATGTTTCTTTTTTAAAATTTAAGTGGGAGGAGGGGTAGGCATTGATTATATAGGTGGACACCCTTAAGACCAGCACTCAGGAGGCAGAGGCAGGGTGATCATGAGTTCAAGGCAACTATGTGAGGAAGAAGTCCACTTTCAGTTGGAAGAAAGAAAAGAAGACAGAAGCCAGCCAGACCTTTCCAGCTTTCTCAATACTCCACATACTCGGCCTCTGTCACAGAGCTCATCCTAAAGCATCCCAAGTAATGTCTCTATCTATCCCCCACAGCAAGCCACGGTGCTGCAGGCTTGGGCCCAGCACCTTCACCTTGGCAGGGGGCCCCCGGTCCTCTGGAGCGGAAGCCAGCTGGGCAAGCACAGTGGAATGAGCCTGCGGTGTTGTCGCAGCGGCCTGGCCCGCAAGGCGGAGGCTGCTGGGCACATTCATCCACATCTTCTTCACATGCCGAGCCACGGAAGCCAGCCGGGCAAACACAGCGGAAAGAGCCAGGCAGGTTTTCGCAGACTCCGCGGCCGCAGAGGCCTGGACTCTGGGTACATTCGTCCACATCTGCATGGAGCAAGCAAACCGGGGTCTCCGGTGTGATTCACCTCCCCCCCCCCAATACGCACGCACAGCATGCTACACTCTGCCTGAGCTCCATCATTTTGTCTTTGTACCCTCCCTTATTCTTCCTTCCTGTCTTCCAACATTCTGACTCTCCATCCTCTACCAACCCTAACCGAGTGGTGTGGTTGGTTCCTAGAATTCTGCCTCTTGGGTCCCCATGAATTGGGCTACATTTGTCTTCCATAACTCAGCCCCCCCCCATGCCAAATTACTTATATCTCCATCCCTTCTCCATTCTCCACAATCCAGCCTGTTTTCCATCACTTGCCCTCCCACATTTGGCTTTCGAATCTTGATCACCTGTCCCCTATCAGTAACCCTCCCTGTGCCCCATTGCTCTTTTTCTCCAACCTCATTGCTTGCTACCTATCCACCCTTCATTTTACACCCTCTTTTTTTTTTTCTGTCCCCTCTCAGACCCTCACCCTGGCAGCTGGCTCCGTGAGGCGCTGCCTGGTACCCGGCGGGACACACACATAGGAAACTCCCTGGCGTGTTCTCGCAGCGTCCGCGGTCACACGGCGGCGGCACGCGCTGGCACTCGTCCACATCTGTGGGTAGAATCCAGGGGCTAGGACTGAGGCTGACACACAGTCTCCGAGGGATGAGAGGCCGGGGGAGGAGCGAGAGGGGGCAGGACAAGGGCGGGGCAAAGCTAGGACCAGACCTAGTCTGGGGCGGAACCAAGGAGGTAGGTGGAGCTACTGTGAGTAGGCTTAACGCAAAGGTGGAGATGGATCCCGGAGGTTAGTACAAGGGCTGGTTGGGACCGAAGCTGAGAGAAAGATCACGGGAGAGGACAATTTGGGGAGGGCAAGGCGGAAAAGGAATCTTTGTGGATCAAAAGAAGAAAGGGAAGGCAAGGAAAGGGCCAGAGAAGGAAGGGGCAGTTTGGAATTAGAGCTGGAGTGGAATCAGGAGTCGTCAGATTAACAGCAGAAATTGTAGAACTCAGATGGGGCCTGGGGGGGCGGGAGCTAGTTAGTCCAGGAGAGGGAGGGTGGAGCTACAGAGAGCAGAGCTAACTGGGACAGGATTTGGACAAAAGCTAGGCCACAGGGAAAGGGCCAGGTTAGGTGCAGAGCAAGGGGTGGGGCCTAGCTGATCTTAGAGCGGTGGCTCAGGCAGAACAGGGTGCTGTAATAAAGATGGGCAGGCGTGGGGAGGAGCAGGGGCGAGCCAGCGTGAGCGGTTCTGCAGAGAAAAGACCCAAACAGGAGTGGATCCTGAGGCCTGGCGGGGCGAGATTCTCACCCAGGCACTCTGCAGCTCTCGGCCCTGCTTGGAAGCCCGCGCCACACACACAGCGAAAGCTGCCTGGTGTGTTCTCGCAGCGCCCAGGAGCACAGGGCATAGGAACGCGGCGACATTCATCTACGTCTGAGGGCACGGAGCAGGCTAGTTACGTGGTGGCCAGACAGAGGACTCTCCACCTCAGCCCTACCCCCGCTGAACTCCCTCTGCCCAGCTCACCGATGCAGCGAGTACCCTGGGGTCCGAGCCGGAAACCTGGGTCGCACGCACAGGTGTAGCCGCTTGGCCGAGGAACGCAGCGTCCAGGACCACAAACCTGGGGATTGCGCTGGCACATGTTGGAGGAGGGACCTGGGGGAGCCAGTCAGACAGGTTCCCACGACACGGAATTTTTTGTCCCTTCCATCTCCGAACAGTCCCCTTAGTTCCTCTAAGATACCTCCCCAAGTCTAATCTGGGGGAATCTTGTCATTTTCTCTAAGAGTCTCATCAACCCCTCCCGAATCTGCCCACAATGACACTCACATATCCCATATTTCAGAGGTATTTTCTTGAAATCTCCAACGATGCCCATTTTGCCGGAAAAGAAATGGTATCTCAGGATTTAGCTGTTTGCTCACTTAGCAGAGAACTGGAGCCCAACTGTGACTCTAGTACCCAAGGGAGCCACTAAATGTCTTCAAATTCTTATATTTTTGGTTGTGAGCCTAGCCTTTAACGGCTGAGCCATCTCTCCAGCCCAAGTCTTCAAATTCTTACCTCACCACATTCTTCCCTCTCTTTTTCATCTTTCCCAACACCTTCACTCTGAAGGCTTTCTCTACAGAAATTCACTGTATTTTGGCTACCACCCTCAGATTCCTAACGTACCTGATTCGGGAATGTCTGGACCTGTCCAAGCAGGGATGCTGGGCAGGGGAAATTCAGGCCGAGGCTGGGGTTCAGGCCGGGGCCGGGGTTCAGGCCGGTGCCGGGATTCAAGCCGGGGCCCGGGCTCAGGGCGACGAGTGAGCAGAAAGCCTGGTAAAGAATGAGAATCTGTATGGGAATCTAAATTGGGTGTGTTTGTGCCTCCCTTCTATCTGCTCGGAAAATAACTCCTTCTCCATCCTGGATTCAGCTCACCTGTGGGTGGCAAAGTAGTGGGCGGTGGGGTACGTGGTTGACTGAAGGCTATTCGAAACGTGTCCTGGCTCAGGGGTCTGGTGTTGTACCGGAGGTCAGAGGCTGAGTAGTGGTAACCAGGGCCAGCTGGACATATCTCCCGAAAACCCTCTGGGAACAAGGTAAGGACAGAGAGGGAGAGGAGGCAAAAATGAGATCTTATGACTTGTGAGTAGGCCTTGAAAACCAAACTAGACCTGAGATAGTGTCAGGAGTCTATCTTATATGCTGGATGGAGTAGTGTACCGACCAAGAATAAGATGTTCCAGAGGCCAATGGTAGAGCCATGAGAGTTTTTCTCTTTTGGGATAGTGCCAGAGTATTCTGGTCAGACTAACTTTAAGGTTGTGTGTCTTAGGGGTAAGTGTGGCTAAGGATGGAAGTTAAGCCCAGGGTTGAGTCTGGGACCATGCATTGGTCCGAGGTTGGGACTGTGTCAAGGTATGCCATGTGGAAGCCGCTGAACCTTAGAGGCTGAGGACAGGGCTTGTAAGGAGTCTGTGTATATCTGTTAGGAAGGGATGGGTTGGAAGGACTAACGAGCTCACCTGACCCATAAGGCGGGCAGAGCTGGCAGCCTCGGCCCCAAGCCTTGCCCACACGGCTACAGCAGCAGATCTGTTTGGTGATATTTCGAAGAATGGGCAGCGAGCATCCGCCATCATGGAGCACTCGGTAGCAGGGCCCCTTTGCCTCCGAGATCACGTGTTGGGCTGGGGGAATGGGAGGAAATTCTTCAGGGCCTGGTGGGAAGTACAGCAGTTGGGGGATGGGGTGTAGGGGAATGGTCCCAGGGAGGATTTAATGGGTGGGTGGGAGGAGCATTTAGGGAGATATGGAGGATGGTGTCTGAAAGAGAGCTGAGAGTGCCTAGAATTGAAGTAAGGCAAAAGGGGAGAATCTGAGAATCTGAACGCTCTCTGGAGGTCAAGGGATCCAGAGAATCTGGAAGTCTCAAAGGAACTCAAGATTCTGGAGTCTGAGAGGCTTGGCTGTACAAGGTTTGAAGACTGGATGGGGCGGGGGGGGGTTAATCTGAGATTAGTGCAGAGATCTGTCTGAAGGTCCAGGATAAACCCGAGGTGGGACCTGAAAGTCTAGAAGGGTTTGGAGTATCTGAGGGAATTAAGGATCCAGGAATATTCTGAGATGTTGTCTAAGGTCAGGAGCGATTTAGGAGCCAGCTTCAGAACCCCCTCTCCTGGTGGCTCACAGATACAGCTGCTGCGGGAAGAGTCCAGCAGGAAACCATCAGGACAAACACACGTGTACCCGCCACGAGTGTTGGCACACTCCCCGTGTTGGCAACGCCCACCCGTGGCGCACTCGTCCACATCTGCAAGAGTGGAGGAAGTTTTTGGCGAGTCGTGAGACTACTACACTTACCCTGGCAGCCCTGCCTTGTAAGATAGGCCCTCGGTCCCCTGCCGTGCCTTACCTACACAGGACCCATTTACTCTCTCAAAGCCGGTTGGACAAGGTCCATTTGAGCCACTCACTCGGTTGGAGTTCTCTGTGGAGAAAGGAGGGGTTCGGCAGGGACAGGTTGGCAGAGGAATAATCAAGCAGTTTTGAAGAAGGATAAGTAGGAAAAGCTGAAAGGAATGAGGTGTGGTTTGAGTACCAAGTCAGCCTCCCTTTGGCAGTTCAGTGGGTAGCTTCGGAGGATCTAGAAACGCATGGATGAGACAAAGGCACAAAAGCCGATTGAAAAGTGTGGCCAAAATCAGAACATGGGTAAATGGACTCAACGGTATGGAAAAACCTAGATAGAAATGACCCCCGTAACAAGCTAGGCAAAGCTAGATTTGTGACTGAGATTTATCTGTGCCCGGCGGAGAAGAGGCGAGGTTTGGGGACGACCTGGGGCTTACCCAGGTGTTCCGTGCACGGCTGACAATCATGAACACCCCAGGCCAAGCCCTCCCCTCGGCAGCATACTTCCTGAGTCCGGAGCCCTGGCAGCGGCGACGCACACTGTTGGAGAAGTGGTGCGTGAGCGCGCCCCCGCGTGGTGGCAGGCTTTAGGGGGTTCCCCCAACCCGTGGGTCTGGTCTCACTTCGCTTCCCCGCAGTTCTCTGAAACAGTAACCGAAGCCCGAGGCATCTGAGTAGCCGTCCTCGCGTGGCGCGCTCTGTGCCAGCACCGTGTAGGGCGCCGCCGCTTCGGCCCGTGCCGCCGCTTCAGCCCTGGCTAGGGCTTCTGGGTTCGCCTCCTCCCAGGGGCCCGACACACGTTCCACCTGGTGCACTACCACCGATGCCTCCTGAGGGTGCTCCACGTGCACGCTCACCATCGATGCCACACCTGGGCAGGGGCAAGACGGACAAGGGGATATGTCTACACAAACTCCAAGTCGCTGGGTGTAGATTGGAGAGGTGAGCTAAGGATGGGTACTTGATATTTGGGTGGGTTTTTTTTCGGGGGGGGGGGGGAGAGGGGAGGTAATGTAATGTGGCCTGCAGCTTTAAATGACACTCCTGCTTCTGCATCCCGAGTGGTGGGATTACAAGTGAAAGCCACCAAACTGGGTTTGGGAGGGCATCAGAGAAGGCAACAAACTTGGTCAGAGACCAGTCAGATTCCTGAGTGAAGGCGGGATCAGAGGCCCTTTGACTAAATCCCCTCACCGTGTTCGTCATCGCGGTGGTTGGCTAGTGGCATGGTGTACACGGAGCGGGTAAGGCCCGGCAAGGCTGGGGCTGGGGGCCGGGCCCCTGAGGAATGTAATTGGCAGAATTTGCCCGCGAAGTCCGGAGGACAAAGGCAGCGGTCAGGCTTCACACACACACCACCGTTGTGACAGATCAAGGGACATAGGACTAAGAAGAAAGCAAGGACACACACAAAAAAATCAGTGCTATGCCTGACAGATAGTCCGGTGTCCGATGAACCCAGGCTTACTCAGTCCCCAGCGCTGTAACGAGGACCTCAAGGTACATTCATCCTACATCTCTCCATTTTATGTGTTCTTTTTGTTTATTTGCTTTTGTATTTCAAGATAGGGGGTAATGTAGCCTAGGCTAGCCTCGAAAATTCAAGCCGATACTTGAACTCCTGACTCCTGCCTCCGCTTCCCAACTTTTGAGATTACAGCAGTATATCCTCCACGAGACCATTCCCTAAATCTGGCCAACTACATGGCTAAGTCCGCCGCTACGTACCACATGGTCCCGCCTACTAGGTGGGCTCACTCCGCCCCCCTCCCTCCCTCTTCATTCAATTTCCCGTTTTTTCTGGCGGAGTTCAGGCGTTCTATCCCGCAAAACACTTCCCCTTTCTGTCGCAGCTGGAATCCAAGACGTCCCGGCTTTTCCCATTGGCCAGTACCCTTTTCTAGTCCCGCCCGCATGGCCTTCCACCTGAGATTGTAAACTCCGCCTAACCAAGACACCTGGTAGCCTTAGCCCCGCCCACCCACTCTCCTCCCTCTGATTTGCCCTGACTCATGCCCCTCCCACTTCTGAGCGAGTTAGACGTCTTAGCCCCGCCCACATCCTGTAGAGCTTTAGCCTTCCCTCCCCGCCTCCGGTAGCACTGGGCGGGGCAACTGGCGGGGACGCGCCTCTACTTCCCTCTGCAAGCCCTCTCTGGGCCCCAGGCCACCTCTGGGCGGGGCACTGCCAGCTGTGCGGCGGGGTAAACAAAGAAAGGGGTGCCGCTGGGGCAGGGCGTCGTCTCCGCATTCCGGACCCTTGGGGAGCCCTGGATTGCTGAGCCAAAGTAGGCCGGACGTGTCTTTCCAGGGCACCCCGCCTCCTTTCCTCCCCTGGGGCTGCCGAAAACAGCTGGAGACAGCTGCGCTCAGGGGAAGGAGGGAGCAGACAGCCCGGGCTGTCCGGGAGGTGTGTGTGGGATTTTCTGAGCCACAACTCTACAAAAGAAAGCACAGGGGTAGCCACCTCAATTTAGACGAATCAGGGGACAGGCGTCCTTGGAAGATATGAACGTGGGGGCAGTACTCTGAGGTTCAAAGATGACCCACGTTTTCTAGGATGCAGGGAGAGGATAGCTCAGAGCAAATCTAGGCTCTCAACCAAGAGTCTTTTAAGTCCATTCAGAGAGTTGCCTAGAAAACAGGACTAGTATTTTCTGGAGGCGGGGGTGTGGCCCAATGAGGGTGCTGAGGACAAGAAGTGGAGTCTGGAAGTTTCTAGCCCAGTAAGAGTCTCAAGTTGCCGGGACTTTGGGATTCGGTGGAAAGCCTAAGTCCTCCCCAGCCAAGGTTCTGGCTGCCCTGAGTCTGGTTGCCGTCTGGGGTAATAGCATAGTCTCTGGAGTATTCTTGGGAGGACCCATTGATTGAGACCAATTCTGGGATTCTCCGAAGATAGGTGGGAGTCCAAAGTTCCTCTGGAGAGGGTGGGACAGAACTTGAAGAGAGGAATCAGGAATCTGGTGGGTCTGGGAAGGCTGTATTAGATATAGAAGAAAAGATGAGGCTATGTGGGAAGAGAATTGTGGAGGGGGAGAATTATCTCCACTTAAGACTCGGACTTTCTGGGGAAGTGGGAAGCCGCTGAGTAGTCAGACAGTACTAGAATTCTCCTGGGAGGGGGGCACTTTGGAGGAGTACCTCCAAAGAGGGAGAAGGAACTTCACTGGAGTTCCTGGAGTGTCTGACTGGGGATGGAGAGGGACCTTGGAATCAGGTGGCCAGAAATCCGGAGCGTTACAACCTGGACTCCAGGTACCTTAATGAGGTTCCATAGCAGAACTTAAGAAGGCCTAAACTGAGAAGCAAGATTGCAAAAAATGGAAGTGTCTCTGATGGGTACAAGCCACCAAGGTTAGGGGCATTTCTTAGTCTCGTAAGTCATTTCACTGCCTGCTCTTGGCTTGAATGCAGACCCACATCTCAGGGTGCCCATACCAAGGGGCTTACTGCTAGAAGGGCAAAGGTAACTTCATGGGCCACATTGTTGGAAGAACAGGGAGCTGAGGACATCGGGGTCTCGCCGAGGTCAGCCCGCCTTCACATGTCCCTCCTTGTGCCTCCAGGGGCTTGGCACCCGCCTGGGCAGGGCGCCTGGCACGGGCGAGTTGGGGCTGGGCCGGGAGGGAGTGAAGGAGGGAGAAAGGGGGCGGAGAGAGGGAGTGGTGGCGGGCGGGGGCTCAGGCGGGAGATGAGCTCACGCCGCCGGCCGGGTTGGGCTGGCTGGGGGCCAGCCTGGGCGAGTTCTCGGCGCCAGGGGCCCCACTCCCCATTCCGGAGAACGTGAAGGGGGGAGCGAGGGAAACCCGACCCCTAGAAAATCATCCCACCCCACACTCTGGGATGGCAGGTGGCGCGCCCTCTCGACCTTACCTGAACCCCGGAGTGCACCCCTTGTTTAGAGGCGGCTAAAACACAAGTTCATCCCCTCCTCCCCCAGGGGGCGCCCTTTCCTCAGGCCTCCTATCTGGATATCTATCGCACGTGGAATCACAGTAATTCAGGTCTTGCCTAAAGACACCCCGTCTTTCCCAGACCCCCCCTCCCGCTTAGCTCTTCATCACAGGCAGTTCCATGCCGGACTTTCCTAGTCTCCCCTCACCCAGAGACAGACACAGAAACTTGAGATATTCCCCCCATGCGACCCTGAAACACTCCCTGGTGGCCCATTACGCACAATCTCCGAATTTGGGCCCCTTCCCAAAAGTTTCCAGGCCCCTCGATTCTGAGATCCCCACCTTGACCCCAAAGGATGAAAGCTAATCCCAGTCCATTCACGTGGGACACCACAGGTCCTCGAAAACACTCATTGCTCCCGAAATCAGTGCCCTGGACACCCACTCCCCAGTCCAGGAATTCAGAGCCCCTTCTTCAAAGACCCTATGGACTCCCCAGCATTTCTGTACATGGAATCTGGGCTTCTGATCCCTAAGGCATTGTCCAGGGTCCTCCCTCCGGGCACTCCTCCCTCGAGAGCACCACCCCGCACTCACAGGCGCGGAAGCCGGGTCCCCCCGGGGCCGCCCCGCCGGGCGCGCCGCTGTCCACGCTGGTGGTGTTGCGGGGCGCGCAGGTCGGGGTACAGCGGGAGCCGGTGGGCCCATGGACGCAACGCAGGCCGCACACGGCGGGGGTGAAGCGCACGCGAAGACGCTCTCGGGGTCGGCCCAGTCCAGGCTGCGGCCCCAGCTGCGCGAGCAGCACCAATAGCGACACCCAGAGCAGCCGCGCGCCGCCCGCCATGGCTGCAGCGCCGCGCTCCACCGCGCCGCCGCCCCAGCCCGCCCGTCCCTG
>CAJQZJ010026257.1:635212-680318 GCA_907164525.1 Lophiomys imhausi | reverse complement strand
CGAGGGGCCCGGCCGCACCCGCCCGCTCGCCCGCCCGCCCGCCCGCGGGGGAGGGCGGCCGCGCCCCCGCTCAACCCCCCCCACCCCAGCTCCCCACCGCTCCCTCCCGGGCGGCCGCGCGGGGGCGCGTGGGGCCGGGCGCTTAGCCAGAGGCGCGAAGGCTGGGCGCTAGATTCGCAGGGGGAAGGGGAGGGCCCCCCTCTGCTCCCACCCGAGCTCCAACAAGTGGAGGGGGCCCATAGGGGAGTAGCAGGGAAGAGAACAGGTGGGGGCAGGCGGGTTTGCACCCAGACAGAGTTGAATCCACGGAGAAGAGCTCCATTAGAGTAATGAGGGCCGCATTTGGGGAGCCAGCTAGAGGCTGATCCTCTGACTAGGCACAGGGAAAAGAGACTTCATCTAGATAGAAAATAAGGATGGCCCATGTGGGCAGCGGGATGGCACATGTGTGGGCTATGAGAAGGGTCGGTGCCGGGGCGCATAAAGGAATTGGAGGAACTGGTTTCTGGAGAGGAAGCTATGGGGCTTACACCTGAAGATGCCAAATCAAGCCAAGACTACACCTGGTAGGAGGGCGAGGTTGGCATGGAAAAAGGCAAGGGATAGGTTCAGACTGTGGATGGGGGTCCTCACATCTGGCCTGGGGCTCACATCTGGAAAATTTTAGGAAGGAGGGGATGCATCTGGGCTGAAGGCCACACAACAGGAGGGGCTTCTGGGGGTGTTCTAGTCTGAGGGGGCCAGGGGGTTGTCTGGTTTGTAAGAGGGGAAGGTCTTTGGCCCCCAGCCGTCCCGCAATCTTGGGCATTCTGTGCCCAGGCAGGCGCCAACCCGCACAATCGCTTTTGTTGTCTGGGCTAGTTCAGCCTCGCTTTTTTCTGGGCGAGTTGCCCCCCTCTTCAGCCATGCGAGCCCGGACGCCTGGCTTCCCGGCCCCACCCCATGGGTCAGCGCCTTTGGCCTGCGTCTAGTTCTGTCCCTGGCTCACCTCTTACTGCCGGACGCAGGGGTCCCTAGAGGTGGCTGCGTCCTGGGTAGTGGGGTGGACTGAGCTACAATGGGGGACTGGTAGGCGGCGGCAGCACCGTGGGAACCAGACGGCTTTATCTGGCCCGGAACCACCCCCCCCTCCGCCCCCTACGTGGAGGAAGGGCGGATGTTCTTACCCCGGGCCTGGCCGGCAGGGGCGCGATGTGGGGGCCCTCTTTTCAGCAATGCCCGGGCCCACGGACCTCGTGGCCGCCTTTGCCTCAGCAGAGCTCGGGCCTCCTGCAAACTGGGTGGAAGGGGACAGGGGACGGAAGAGGCTGTCACCACTGTTAAATTGGCCTCGTCACCCCAAGGAAAGGGCCTCCGACGCCAGAAACACTTCCAGGAGTGGCTTTGCCCAACATTATCCCCAGCCCTTTTGTGGGGAGCAAGACTTGGGTGTTCTTTAGAGAAATACTTTCAGAGAAAAGACTATGGAAGGGGGGGAGAAGAGAGACGAGACTTAGAAATAGGGAGGGGCATAACAGGAACAGAGAGATGGATGGAAAGAAAAAACTGGGGGGACATAGAGACAGAAACAGATCAAGAGACAAGGACCCAATACTTAAGACAGGCAAGGAAAGAATAAATAGAAACACAGAGAAGGACTTACAGTAAAAGACCAGTGTATGTACCTTGGGAGGAGAGGAAATATATATAAGCTTACGTCAGTGGCTGCCAGTTGAGGGACACTTGTTTCTTCTCCACGGGGCTGGGGCTGGGGCTGGGGCTGAGGCTGGGGCTGGGCACTGGAGGTGTGGTCAGGCACCGCTCGAGACCTGTGCACTTGTCAGGCGGGCAGTTTCGGACCCTGCAGGAAGCTTCAGAGACAATCAGGGACTCAGTGGAGAAAGGAGGGAGACTTAGCCTCTATCCATCTCTTCATTCTGGATGAGGCAGGGGAAGGAGGCCTCTCACCCTCTATCCATATCCCACCTGGTAGAACCCACCTCGAGTGCAGCGGCTCCTCCTAGGTGTCTGGCTTAGGCAGCAGCGACACACAGCAACACTGTAAACAAGAGAGAGGAGCTGTTCAGTCCTCAAAACTCCCCCAAAGGAGGCCAGAAGTGGAGGACAGAGAAGAAACCAAGACAAGACTCGAGGGAATTAGTTCCAAGCAGATAGGTGACTTCATGTGAGGCAGTACTCTCTGCATGCCTGTACAAATAGGAGGCAAACTGGCTTAAACTTTCAGGAGTAAAGGCCACAAAGAACTTACATTTATGTATCTTATGAAATTCATCATCATCATCATTCAAGATAGATTTTCATTATGTAGCTCTGGTTGACCTTGAACTCATTATTTTGAGACAAGGTCATCCATGGCTGGTTCTAGAACGTACTGTGTCGCCCAGGCAGCCCTCAAACTCTCGGCCATTCTCTTGCTTCATCCCTTTCTAATACTAAAGTTACATACGTAAGCTACCACGCCAGGATTAAAATTACTTTAAGAAACATCCAAAGGAGATTTCTAAGTGAAAACTCCAAGCCAGGACTGTCTGGGATCTAGAACTCCGCCCACTAATTCGTCGCCAGTCGGGACTCAGCCGTCATCCTGAGCTTGGCCGGTAGGTGACGCCACATACACAGACCTCGGGGGCTGTACAGTGCAGCGTCTCCTTAGACTGCGAGTCCAACACGGCGCTGATGTGGAAGGGGATACCGAAGTCCAGGATTGGGAATCCTGAGGCCTGACTTCTATCCGGTTCCCGCCTTTCTAGGGTGTACGTCCTGGGACCAGCGTCTCCTGGCCCTTGGGCTTCAATGTCCGAGAGGAAAGAGTCATTTCTGGACATGTCTGCGCGCCACAGGGTCTCAGCCGGGACCCTTCAGCTGTACTGCCAGATCGTCGCAACACAGGGGCCCCCCAGACAAGTCCATTATCCCCCAAGCTAAAGGGGGACAAGGGATGACGGTGCACATTCATGCCCAGAGAGAACAACCATGGAAGATGTTGAGAAAGGGAATCCAATACGCGGACTCATTCTAGATGAGTGGGGCTCAAAGGGGGATCAGGCTGCCCCAGGGGAACCTCCGAGATCTCCCCAATCTGGTCACCATCCCTCCCGCTTTTTCTCCAGGTTAACCCCTTCCCAGCCCCGCCCCCGGCGCGGCTCGGGTTACTAAACGCATTCCCAGAGACCCAGGCGGGAGCGGAGCCCGCGGCCTTTGTAAAGGAGCGCAGGGCTGCCAGGAGCAGGGTAGGGGTGCTAGGCAGACCTTCTCCTCCTATCCTGTCACCCGCAGACTTGATGGATGCCTGTAACCCTCAAATTTATAAACTGTCCTGGATCTCGCCACCAAATCTTTGGTAATTCATTCAGTCCTGGCAAACTCTGATCTCAGCAACCTAGAGCATCAGAAAACCCAAGGGATCCTACACAGGTTCTCCCAGTGCCCCTGCCAGCTCCCTGGTCGCGTTTTCCTAATCTACTGGGATTAGGAAGTCCTTTCCAATTAATCCAGCGCCCCTAGAAACCCAGAATACAGCACGTTTTCTTTAAAATCTCACCACGACCTTCCAGCACCTCCTCTTTTTTGAACACTCAAAACTTGGGAAGTTCCAGGCTAGTTCAAGGGCTCCACCCATCTCTATCACTCGAAGAAAACTCGAAGCCTTACCCGATATCAGCTGGGGTTCCCCCCAAAACTCAGGAGTTGGCTGGAGCCTTATCCATCCCATCACCCTGGAGGGACCCCCACCCCCTTCAGATTCTCAGCGCTTCTCGAATTCTAAAGTAAAATTAGATCGCAAAAGTAGGGGTTCCTACCAGATCCAAGAGCTTTGGCCCTAGCATCCTCCTACCAAAAGCAGATGTTAGTCTCCCAAATCTGAAGATCTTGCTCCTCCGGGACCACCAGACTTACTGGGTGCCGCATGCACGAAGAAGAAGAAGAGGCTGCAGTGGGCTTACCCGGCCTGGTGGCCCGGGACCACCGCGTCCTCGACGGCCTGCCTAGAGGTAGGGCTGGGACTGGGGTCGCTAGAGGTGGCGGCTGAGAGCAGCAGCAGGAGGAGGAGGGGGCGGTGGCCGCCGAGGCCAGGCCGGCGCATCGTGTCCGGTGCAGAGTCCCGCTCCGGGAGGGCAGTGTGTCCAGTGGGTCCAGATCGGCCTGGCCCCCGGCCCGCCCCCTCCCCCGCCCCAGCCGGAGGCCGACTCACTTTCTCCACAGAGTCAGCCTGGAGCTGTAGAACTTCCCGCCAATCAGAGCCCTGCACTGCCAGCGCTCCTAGTGAGGCCAATCCGCAGGCGACAGGGGAGGGGCTAGATGGACAGGTGCGGGGCGGGGTTGCCAGGGCGGGGAGTTCTCCTGAATGTGGAAGGGTTTCGGAGGGGTCAGTTACTGACAGCTTGAATCTCTCTAGAACAGAGGCTTCAAGTGACAAGTGACAGCAGTGGTTAACCACCGAGATGGATGTGCAAGGGCGTCCGGGTCCTCTAAGCTGGACTTCTGCTAGCAGACCTCAGCTCTCGCTCACTGCTGGAGGAAATTCTGTCAGAATATAGCTGCCTGGCTAGTGGAACCGATAGTTTGCCTAGTACCCACCTCTCCCGGGGGAGAGAGGTCCTTCCCTTGAATCACACGGTGGCACTTCCCTGGGTAAGGCAGGGAGATCCTGAGTTCTAGGCCAGCCTGGGCTATGAAATGAAACTTCTCTTCTTCCTCAGCCATCCCAAATCTCGAAGAAACAGGAATTTAGTACTGGAGTATAAATCCTCCACCCGACCTAGGTGCCATCTCTGTGAACCCCATCAAGCGTCCTAGAAAGATGGCTCTTTCCATTGTTTCAGCCTCGCCATCTGCAAAAACTTGTCCCTCCCAAGCCCTGCCTTCCAGTGAATCCAAGCTACGCCCTTGACCAGACAGCTCCCAGAGGACTACCAGCTCTACCCCTCCAACGTCCCTCTATGCCTGGATCCCTAGAAGACACCAGACCCCTTTCCCTGCCTGACTCCCTAACGTCTCCCCCAACAACCCTCACAACCCCAAAATAATAGCCTTTGTTCTTGGAGATCTCTAATCCCCTCCTTGCTGGGCTAGGAGGAGCTTAAGCTATTGGAGATACTAAACCCACTCACTCCCATTAATAAGTTCCAGGTTTCAAGCCCTGCCTACAACCTCCAAACTCAGGTCTCTGCCCAGCTCCTTCTCTTCGCTTTAAACTTGAGTTCCAGCCTGGCATGGCAGTGTAAGTCATGTGAAGACAGCACTTGGGAGATACAGCCCGGCAAGCTCAGGCCAGGCTGGTCTGATAGCAAATTACAAGCCATCTAGGGCAGCGTGGCAAAGAAGCTGTTCCAAATAATCAAACAAAACCTCAAGCTCCCACCATGTTTTCTCATCCTCCCAAACCCCTAGAGCCTCATTCTGTGCCTCAAGTTGCCTCTTTCTTCTTGTGCTTCAGGCAGAGAGACTCGCGAGCTCCACTCTCTCTGTGATGCTCACGTCTGGGTTTGGAACGTCATCGTCATCTCTCAATAGTTCAACTTTTTTTTTTCCCTTGAATTTGCTTGGAATTGTCCTTGGAGTTCTGCCCCTCCTAAATTACCTCCCACGTTTGAGGATTGCATATGCCCACCGTACACCAGCCAGATTGTTGACTAAAGCATTAGGCTTGACCCCAGGCATATGGGGTCCTAGCCACGGAAGGTAATTGGGCCTCAGGCCCTAACTGCTCCTACCTCCTCAGACTAAGGACAGGGAATGTTCCGGATTCACACCATCCCTATTCCCCTTCTTTCCCTGGAAGGTATACAGGACACACATCTCGCCCCTCTCTGCAATGAGCCACATGGACTGACTCACACAGCCACCTTCAAACCATAACTGCCACTTACAGCAATAAATGCTTCCACCCCATGCTGACACCCAGAATCAGGGCCCACCCCCTGTCCAGGGGCATACAGAACCAAGGAGCAGTAATGTTGGCAGTCAGGACTCATTCATGGCTATTTGTGGACTGACCTAGCATAATGATGGAGTTCCCAGCTTTGCCCATTAAATGTGCTCCATGCTTCTGTCTTTGTGTGCTCCCCCCCAAGTCCCTGCTCACATGGCCCTATGGGACACCACGTCCCTCACCTCTTTCCCCCCTCCCCACATCCTACCCTGTGGCTGGAGCATTTGCTGGGGACGTTGCCGAAATTTCTCCCTTCTGCCCAGGATCCAGGGCATCGTCAATGCTCGTTGCTAGGCAACAGCCTCTGGCTCACCACTGCAACTTCCGGGGATGGCAGGAATGGTACTGGCTTCCCTTCCCCCATGAATTTGGAGTCTCCAGTCCCCATTTCTTATTTTTATATCATATTTATGTTATTCCCCGGATCCTAGTGCGATCTCAACACTTCAAAACCCTCAGAGATCTGGACCACAACATTCCAGAAGCTTTTCTTCACAGTGTTCTCTCCTCCATACACCATTTTATTCCTAGTACTGAGAAAAAACATGTTGATGTTTTTTTTCCTCCTAGAATCATGAGCATTCTAGAAATACAAGAGTTTTCTTGCATGGAAAAAAAAACGATCCCAGTGTTCTACATCTGGGATCATTGCAAATCACCCTTATATATTAGAGTTCCTGACATTCTGTTCGGAGTCCCTACCATTCACATATCCTCCAGAACACAGTGGTTCAGCTGTCCTGGCATGTAAAAAAAAAAAAATTCCAGTGTTTGGGGCTCATGGGCATTCCAGAACACCCAGGTTTTAGTCACATGCCTTTTAGCATTCCTGTTTGTGTCCTGGATGCTCTGGCAATCTAGAATTCTATGCCACTTTAGATTTTTTTTTTTTGAAGGGTGGAGAGAGACAGTGTCTCATGTAACCCAGGCTGGCTTCAAACTAGCTATGTAACTGAGGATGACCTTGAACCCTTGATCTTCCTGCCTTAGCCTCTGGAGTGCCAGAATCTAGGCATGAGAACAAACATTGGGTTTACCATGACATGTATTTCTGGGCAAGAGAACATTCCCTCCTCTTCTCTTTGCATCTTAGTGGCCTGGATTTATTGCTGCATTCTCTCTCTAGTTTTCAGTATTCCTAGTAAAGAATCATTGGTCCCCCCCCCCCCCCAACACTGTTTTGTTTTGTTTGAGACCAGGTTTCATAGTGTGTAACTTTGACTGGCCTGGAACTTACCATGTACCCCAGTCTGGCCTTGAAGTCAGAGAGATGAACAAGCCTCTGCCTCCCAAGTGTTGGGCCTAAAAGCATGCACTCTTTTGTAACCTCTCTTCTTCCACTCTGCTCATATGGGGCAGACCTTGCTTCCTAGCTTCTGAAGGCTCATGGCCCAGGTTAGGACTGTAGAAATGCTTCATCATACTGACCACAGTGACTGATTCAGGAATGACTGCCTGACTCAAGTCCATCAAATCCTGCGATTTTTTGTTCATTTATTTTGTAACAAGTTAATGTTAAGCCAAAGCTGGCCTTTTTTTTTTTTTTTGAAACAAAGTCTCTCTATGTAGCCCTGATCAGCCTAGAGTTCTCTGTGTAGACCAGGTTGGCCATGAACTCACAGAGAGTAGGTCACCTGGCTGTGCCTCCTAGGTGCTGGGATTAAAGGCATACATATACCATCAGCCACACCCAAACAGACTTTTTATTTTAAATTATGTATACAATGCTCTGTATTGAAGTATGTGTGCCTGCACACCAGAAGAGGGCACCAGATCTCATTATAGATGGTTATGAGCCACCATGTGGTTGCTGGGAATTGAGCTCAGGACCTCTGGGAGAACAGCCAGTGCTCTTAACCTCTGAGCCATCTCTCCAGCCCTGGACTCTTCTTTTTTGAGGCATGGTTTCTCTGTGTAGCCCTGGCTGTCGTGGAAATCACTCTGTAGACCAGGCTGGCCTCAAACTCACAGAGATCCACCTGGCTCTGCCTCCTTAGTGCTGGGATTAAAGGCGTGTGCTGCCACACCAGGCTCCAGAGTGAACTCTTAATTTGTGTGTTCATTTCTTCTCTCTTGCTGTGAAAAATACCCGGCAAAAGCAACTGAAGGAAGGATTTATTGTGGCTCACATCAAGGGTCCAGTTCAACGTGGTCACAATGTATATACAATCAGGCAGCAGGAGGCAATAAACACCAATGGTTGGCTCACCTCCTTTTCATGCAGCCTGGGACAGCTAGTCCATGACATGGTGCCAGCCACATTTGAGATGAGTCTTCCCACGACAATGAACCCAATCTAGGCAATCCTATAGACACACAAGGCTCGCCTAACCTAATTCTTGTCAAGCATGCTCAGAGGTTTGTCTCCTAGGGGATCCTAGAATGTCAAGTATTAACCACCACAAACTTGAGATCCTCCTAGCTCGGCCTTCTGAGTGCTGGCACGGCACACTTAGCTCAGTCCTGTGATTTTTGTTTGTTTGTACCTTTGTTTTTGGCTTCCAGAAGGAAGGAAGGGAGGGAGGAAAGGAGTGACTGTAAGTGGTCTTCTGGAGTCATCTTGATTACAGATGAAGTATCCAGAAGTAAACAAAGGCAAGAGGTAGAAAGCCACTCTAAGTCTTTGAACTCTTGGCTTCAGCCTGAAGCCAGAGGGTAAGTCATATGTTCTCTTCTTTGCTTAAGCCACAAGGCAGATGTTTCTGATTTTGTTTGGTTCATTTGTTTGTTTTGGGTGGGTTTTTTTTGTTGTTGTTGTTGTTGTTTTGTTTTTTGAGACTGGGTCTCTCTACATAACTGTCCTAGAACTCACTCTGTAGACCAGGCTGGCCTCAAATTCAGAGATTTGCCTGCTTCTGCCTTCCAAGTGCTGGGATTAAAGGCATGCTCCATCATACCCATACAATGTTTCTGAATTTAAAGCTTGAAGGAACCTGATTGGTCCCTACATCTCCATCTCTCCCGCCCCGCAAGAATACACACAGTGTTGGCAATGAGGGTTTTTATTAGGGTTAGGAAAGGAAGGTGATAGGAGCTCGGAGGCAATGATCACTCTAAGGGGCCCTGGCCCTGTCTCCCACAGGAAGCGCCCCTGAGTCCTCTGGGACCAGGTCCATATGAAGGCATTGTGGCAGTTATGTTCAAAAGGAAGTTTCGTTAAGCGTGTTATTGGGAGGGGTCAGGGGAGTCCCAAGACCAGTGGAGGGCCGAGGGGCTGGTGTTGGTGGCCGTCGGGGGTCTGGTGCACTCCTCACCAGTTCCTGACACCGATCCACAAAGCTTCCTGCCCCTCGGCGCCGGGTCTCTGGCTGAGGTGGGCTGGGGCTGCCTCTGTAACCACACAGGGAGGTGTTGCTGGAGGGTGAGTGGAGACTGAGAGGGAGGAAAACTCAGTGTCTGGGTTCACAGGGCAGTGTTCCCCACTGTCACCGTGCGGTCTCCATTGCACAAAGAGGGATGAGGAGCTCCAATACCTGGTAAGAGAAGTCCTGGGTGAGGGGCTGGGGAACGAGCCCCGAGAGGAGGTCAAGGGGGCCAGTTCACACTGCTCCAGCTGGCCCATCAGCTCTTCTTCTGTCAGGCCACCTGCTGGGGGTGACAAAGGAGTGGGGTCAGGGGTAAGATGGGGGTCGCAGGCAAAAAGGAGAGAAGAATGCAGAGATAGATGGGCTGATGACAGGGGCTCAGAGAGAAAAGGGAAAAGCAGTGGTAATAGGAAGGACTAAAGGGTAAGAAAAGTCAAAAGGGACCAGCGAGGAGAGGCCTGTGAAGCGCAGAAGTAGGGCAAGGAGTACCAGGGGCTTGGCCCAGGCCATCCATGGCAGTGGTCAGGTCCCACATGGCCAGGCTGCCGTTGGCCTGGCCGGTGAGTAGGTAGCGTCGGGGCCTGGAGCCCAGCCTCCTCGAGCCCTCACACTCCAGCACTGTGAAGGCAGTCGTGGGCGAGCCATCCACTGAGCGCACGGAACACACCCTGTGGCACACAAGGGGTCAGAGGTCACTCAGCCTGGTCCCTCTCCTCACACCCTTCACAAGTGGGTCTCCACCACTGAGCATTCAGGTCCTGTCCCTCCATTGCCTACCCCAATCCTTATCCATCCATCCATCCTCATCCAGTTTATCTTGTTTGTTTTGACACAGGGTCTCATGTAGCCCAGGTAGCCTGCGACTCACCAGGTAACTGAGGATGACCTTGAACTTCGGATCCTCCAGCCTCTACCTCCCGAGTGTTGGGGTTACAGGCATGTACCACACCCTGTTTATTCAAATCCATGGCTTCATGTGCGCTAGGCATGCACTGTACTGACCCACACTACACAACCAGGCTGCATCCTCAGCCTCTTTGATCTGGTTTTGCTTCAGTATCTCAGACACTCTGCCCCACCACACACTTATATTCCCCAGGGGGCCTCAGCACCCTTCTCACATCCCCTGCTTGCCTCATCCATGGCATCTGTCACCTCCTAAGGGCCACCCAGCATTTCTTGGGTCACTGTCACATCCCTCCTCCCACCAGGCATTTAGCCCAAATTCATCCCTGGCTTTTGACCCCTGGCCCTTGACCTCCTGTCCACCCCCTTACACAGCCATAGCTTCCTCTGCACTCAGAAAAGGCTTCAGATGCCCTACCCAAGGACCAGACCCATTGCCCCGGGTGGCTCGTCCCAGCCTTGGCACATGCTCTGTCCTCACCAAGCACTGTGTCCCTTCCTACTTTCTTCTGTTTATTCCTGCTTAGCTTCAGATTTCCCTGCAAAGGCCACTCCCCAAGCAACACTCCCAGGCCCCCTTTCCAGGTCACCTGCTCTGGACTCTTATAGCCTCATGTGTGCCCATCCACTCCTCAACCCCTGCATGCAACCCAATCCTTCCCCAGCCCTTTGCCTGCACCCCACCCCACCTTGACACGCTCCCTGAACCCCTCCTAATCACTTAATTGCCTGGGCTGTCTAAGGTCTAGCACACTGACCTGGGGTGTCACACACATAACCCAGAGGTCCGTGCACCCCTTCATGATCCGTTGGGTGGACCCCTTTTGGGTCTCCTCTGTGGTCCTGTCTCATTTAGTAGGATCGTACTCACCGCTGCCCAGTGGAGGAGAGACGCACAAAGAGCTGGCTGGCATTTGGCACCACCTTCTGGATAAAAACCTGCTGGTCATCCCGCTCACCGTAGGGACCTGGGCAGGCAGGGACAGGGTAAGGGCCAGTCAGGGTCGCCTTCAGACCCCATTGCACTAGCATTTCTCCATTGCTGAGCCAACTCCCACACCTAGATCCTGCTCCTGAGCTACTGTGGTTAGGCAGAGACACTAAGGACTCACAAAGATCAACAGTATTTGGGCCTGTCAGGAAATAGTAATCGGACCAGTGCTGGTCACTGGGAATCAATGGCCTGACAGAGTGGGGTTGGCTGGGAGTACAGAGGTCAACAGGAAGTCAGGGGGAAGCCAAGGAGAGGGTGAGCCAGGGTCAGTCATCAGTGAGGCAGGAGGTCAACAGAGCAGCTAAGCAGGCATGCAGAGGTCTACAGGGGCCAGTGGGATCCCACACGGCCCAGGCAGGTCTGTGGGGGAGTCGAAGGCTAGGGATCAGCAGGCACCAATGTCATTGCCAGCACTGCAGCCTCCGTGCCCGTCGGCCGACTCCAGCGCCAGGATCTTGAAGGATGCCAATGGAGTGGAACCAGGCTGGGTGGAGATCATGCCTCGGAATCGGGTCACAGACCATGTCCGAACGTGGTTGTTGTCAGCACAGACTAAAGAGGAGAGAGACAGGCCTGGTCAAGGCACCAGCACAGTTCGACCCTCCTGATCGCCCCCAGCATGAGCCCTTTCAGAGGTGTTCAAGAGAATTTCAGGAATTCTCTTAGCTGGAGTTCCAGATGCCCAGAGATCCTGTTGGCTCTGTCTCTGAAGTGGTTTGAGTGTGACCCCAAATGACCCTTTTCACCTCATCTCTCTCAGCTTCCTGACCTTGTCCAGTCCCTAAGGCTATATTCCACACTCAGCCAAAGTAAGGGGATAAACTGGCCACGCCCCTGCTCTGCATTTAACTCCTCCCACTCTCCCCTTTGGTTCCTTTACACTGCCTCTTCCCTCTGACTGGAGCCTTTCACCCTTCATTTCTGCTCTAAGGTCCTTAGCCTCATACAGGCTTGCCCTGAATCAACCCTCTTCAATGACCCTCATACACTTGAGAAAGAAACGTGAGAGTTTTAATCCTGTATACACACGCCTGTAATCCCAGTGTTTGGAAGGCTTAATCCAAAGGATCCTAAATTCAAGGCTAGCCTGAACTATGTAGCAAGACCTTATCTCAACAAAACTATCAGAAGCTGGGGTGACGGCTCAGTTGGTAAAGTCCCTGGGGCTCCCTGGCCAGCCACAATGGGGAGAGATGGCTCAGCAGTTAAGAGTGCTGGCTGCTCTTCCAGAGGACCTGGGTTCAAGTCCCAGCACTCACATAGCGATTTACAGCTGTCTGTTACTTCAGTTCTAGGGTATCCAACACACACGGACACACATGCAGCCAAAACACCAATACACATAAAATAAAAATGAATTAATTAATTAAAAAAAAACAAGATGGAGGGAGCTGGAGAGACAGCTCAGTGGTTTAGAGCACTTGGAGGAACTGAACTCAGTCTAGCACCCATGTCAGTGGCTCTCTCCAGGGAGACTGACATCCTCTTCTACCCTCTGCAGGCACCTACACACACATACACTTAATATATTTTTTTTAATGTTTGTTTGTTTGCTTGCTTGCTTTTGTTTTGAGACAGGGTCTCTTTACATAGCACACTGGTTGTTCTGGAACTCTCTATGTAGACCAGGCTGGCCTCCAACTCACAAGAGATCTGCCTGCCTCTACCGCCCGAGTGTTGGGATTAAAGGTGTGGGACACCGCACTGGCCAACCACTTGATTTTTATCCATGGCCTTGAATCCATGGTGATGGTTTATTTTACTTATTTATTTATCATGGGTCAAGGATCAAACCAAGGGCCTTTCACAGCTCTGCACGTACTCTCTCCCACTGAGTTTTCTGGCCCCATCTGTGAGACTATACGAGGGTTCATATGAAGGCCAGAGGAAAATGTCAGATCCTTTGGGACAGGAGTTACAGAATGTTGGGAGTTGAACCTGGGTCCTCTGGAAGGGCAGTCACTGCTGTTAACAGCTGAGCCATCTCTCCACTCCTTTCCATTCAAACTTGCTGTTTGAGACAGAGTCTTTCTCTGAACCTGGAACTCACCTAGCTGGCCACTCCTATTACATCTCCGTCTTGGTTCTGTGTTGACAGGTGTGTACCACCATGCCTGGCTTTTTTATGTGGGTGGTGGGGATCTGAGCTCCGGTTCTCATGCTGGCACAACAGGCTGTTTATTGGCTGAGCTCGCAGTTTTGGTTTTTTTGTTTTCTTTATATTGAGAGATGATCTCCCTATGTAGCCCTGATACTAGATCACAGGTGTGTACCACCATACCTGGTGGTCTCTGTTTATTTACCTTGTTTCGTTGTGCTGGGCATCCTGTACATGAGACAAGCATTCCGCTGCTGAGTCACACCCCACCCTGCATTTTTATTTCTTTCTCTATCACTTGCAGTTTTAACTAGAGAATCTGTTACCTTGGACACAGGGAATTGACCTGTCTTGCTATCTATCACTACATCCTATGCCTGGTACACAGTAAACATTCGATAAATGCTTAATGGATGAGTTGTTTTCTTACCCCCTACCTCCTAAATATATCCCAGGACTGGCTCTCTGACTATAGACGTTTTTATGTTTATTTTTTAGAGACAGGCTCTCATGTACCCCAGGCTGGCCTCAAACTCACTAGGCAGCTGAGGATGACCTTAAACTTCGGATCTTCCTGTCTCCACCCTCCAGAGTGCTAGGGTTGAAGGTTTGGTGCTAGGATTCAAACCCAGTGCTTCCTTAGTGCTCTGTTAAGCAAGCACTTTACCTCTTCAGCCACATTTCCACATGGGGTCTTACTCTATAGTCCAGGCTGGGCTTGAACTGGAAGTGATTCTTCTGCCACAGCCTACCGAGCCTGGGATTCCAGGCATGAGTCCAGGCGTGATTACCGGTGCACCAGCACCGGTCTCTTGTTACCTTCAGCCTCACAGAGCTGTCTGTCTCACAGAGCTGTCCCCACTGGAAGCCCCATTCCCCTGGCTCCACACCCCCCCCCGCCCCCAAACTCCACACTCTCAAAGCTGGCCCTCCTGCAGAGGGACCCACCTGAGATAAGGTGTTTTTCTGAAAGCATGATCTTGGTGACAGGGCTGCGGTGCACACTGAAGGTCTGGAAGAGCTGGGGTCCTGAGCCCACCGTCTCAGGGTGCTGCACAATGACCCGCACGACCCCTGAGCTGGTGCCATAGGCGATCTCAATCCAGTTCCCACTGTCACCTGGGAAAGGGGCCAACAATTAAGTGGCCTGTCACAGAAATGCAACCAGGGAAGAGAGAGGAGAGAAAGAAGGAAGGAGTTGGGGCAAAGAGAGATAGAGGAAAAGAGACACAGAGACAGACACACACAGAGACTATGACATTGAGAAGAAATACATGTTGGGCTGGAGAGAAGGCTCAGTGGTTAAGAGCACTGGCTGCTCTTCCAGAGGATCCTGGTTCAATTCCCAGCACCCACACAGCAGCTCGCACCTGTCTGTAATTCCAGTTCCAGGGGATCTAATCCTTTCCTTTAGACTCTTTGGGCACCAAGCATGTACATGACACGTACATATATGCAGCAAAACACTCATACACATAAAAAATAAATCTTTTTTAAAAGTCCAGAATGATTCTGGGCGTGGTGGTGCACGCCTTTAATCCCATTACACGGAGGCTGAGGCATGTGGATCTCTGTGAGTTTGAGGTCAGCCTAGTCTACAAAGTTAGTCCAGGACAGCCAGGGCTATTATTACACAGAGAAACCCTGTCTCCAGAAACAAATAAAATAAAAGAGAGAGAGAACACCTATCTCACAAAAAAAAAACCAAAAAATCAAAACAAAACCAAAAAAATTCCAGAAAGACTATGAACAGAGAATAAAACAAGAGCCCACATCCCAATGTCTCAGGGACTCCACTGACAAACTTTTCTACTTTTCTTTCTTTCTCTTTTTTTTCTTTTTTTTTTCAAGATATGGTTTCTTTGTGTAGTCCTGGCTGTCCTGGAAGTAGCTCTGTAGACGAGGCTGGCCTCAAACTCACGGACAGCAGCCTGCCTCTATCTCCTGAGTACTAGGATTAATGGTGTGTGCCACCACTGCCCAACTCACTGACAAATTTTTCATTTTGAGATACTCATAAACTTTTTATTTTTATTATTTAGTTATTTGTTTATTTAATTTATTTTTGAGTCAGGGTCTCATTATGTAACCCTGGCCTGGAATTTGCTGTGTAAACCAGGCTGGTTTCAAACTCACAGAGATTTCCCTGCCTGTCTCCAGAGAGCTGGAGAGATACCCAGAAACTAAACAGACCATGGGGAAAGAACAAAAGTGGGTTCCCACATAGAAATATGGATGGATATTAAATCTAGGAGACAGAGAAGAACCAAGGGGCTAGCCTGTGATCCCAGTACTTGGGAGGCTGAAGCAGATGGGAGAGGGGGGAAAGGCAGGAGGGGGGGAGAGGGAGGGAGGGGAAGAGAGAGGGGGGGAGGTGGGGAGAGGGGAAGAGGGGGGAAGAGGGGAAAGAGGGGAGTTAGAGGGTAGCCTAGATTACAGAGAAAGATCCTGTCCTCCACAAAAAGGGAAAAAAAAACCAAGGATCTTTGAGCATGGATTTGTTTACTATCTAGCATATATCCAGGTTCTATGAATTATGCAAATGTCATATCCTGATGGGAGATAGGAAAGATGCAAAAATTAACTAAAGTGACTTGTCACAGAGAGGGCAGCAGCAGCCCTGCACCTAAAAAAGGGCTAAACAAAACCACATGCTGAAGGAAATGAGAACTGAAGTGCCCACTTCCTGCACAAGCAGGGACACACCAACAGGCCAGGTCTGGGGCTGGCGTGACAGCAGGCATAGAAGCGTCCTTGTAGCTTACTGGTCTTAGGGGTGAGGTAGACGCTGAGGGCGGTGACCCCATCCTCAGCTGGATCTCTGTAGAGCTCACTGACAAGGAGGTCATTGTCCTTCATCCGCAGGGGGAATTTCTGCACATCTAGATGGATATGCAGAGGTGGAATGGATTGGTCTGAGGATCCTGTTCCAACCCACCACCAAGACTGCAGAAGGACACCACTCACCCACGTAATAGATGGAGCCGTTGCTGCAGCCCAGGAGGAGGAAGGAGCCGGCTGCGTCATAACTGGTGATAGACTGGACCTCCTGGACCTGGGGCAGGAAAGAGGCAGTAGTGTGGGACACATCCGGCACCCCTGTTTTCTCCCGCAGTGCCCATTTCTGGGTGCCCAGCCTGGCCAGGCTACCTGGGTTTGAGCCTATTCCTTCCAGTCTTGCCAGCTGTCACTCAAGTCTACTTGTAACATCTCGGCTCTCCTTGTAACTGGCCTTTGCGCCTTCATCTCTACCTTAAACCACTCTTTCCTTGGCCCTCTCCTCTATCTTTGTTGAGTTTTTTTTTCCCCCCTGAGATCATGTGTGTATATATCTGTGCTCTGGTGTGTGCACATGAATGTGGGTGCCCAAAGAGGCCAAAGGTACTAGAGCCCCTGGAGCTGCAGTCATAGGTGGTTGTGAGCTGCCTGATGTGGGTGCTGGAAATGGAGCGAGAGACCTCTGAAGGAGCAGGGCTTGCTCTTAAATGCTGAAGCATCTCTGCAGCTCCACTTTTATTGAATTTCGATGCTTGGCCCCATGTAGCTCAGGTTGGTACTGAACCTGCTAAATAGCCCAAGCTTCCTTGAAATACTCTCCTGTCCTGGGATTGTAGGCATGTGTGTGAGTGTGTGAGTGTGTGTGTGTGTGTGTTTCGTATCTTGTCTAGAACTAGGGGTGAAACTTAGGGCAACCTCCTTGCTAACCAAGCACTTTACCACTGACCTACCCCATGCCTTTAGCCCCTCACTGGGGGATTCTAGGCAGGGGCTCTATCACTGAGCCACGCCCCCAGCCCCTCACTGGGGGATTCTAGGCAGGGGCTCTACCACTGAGCCACACACCCCAGCCCCTCACTGGGGGATTCTAGGCAGGTGCTCTACCACTGAGCCACACCCCCAGCCCCTCACTGGGGGATTCTAGGCAGGGGCTCTACCACTGAGCCACACCCCCAGCCCCTCACTGGGGAATTTTAGGCAGGGGCTGTACCACTGAGCCACGCCCCCAGCCCCTCACTGGGGGATTCTAGGCAAGGGCTCTACCACTGAGCCACACCCCCAGCCCCTCACTGGGGGATTCTAGGCAGGGGCTCTACCACTGAGCCACACCCCCACCTCCTCATTGGGGGATTCTAGGCAGGGGCTCTACCACTGAGCCACACTCCCAGCCCCTCACTGGGGGATTCTAGGCAGGGCTCTACCATTGAGCCACACCCCCAGCCCCTCACTGGGGGATTCTAGGCAGGGGCTCTACCATTGAGCCACGCCCCCAGCCCCTCACTGGGGGATTCTAGGCAGGGGCTCTACCACTGAGCCACGCTCCCAGCCCCTCACTGGGGAATTCTAGGCAGGGGCTCTACCACTGAGCCACACCCCCAGCCCCTCACTGGGGGATTCTAGGCAGGGGCTCTACCACTGAGCCACGCCCCCAGCCCCTCAACCATTAAGTTACAGCCATTGATGTTTTTACTTTCTGTTTCCCTCTGTCTCTGTGTCCCTCACCTTCACTGTTTTTTCCTCTGTCTCTCTCTCCATGTTTCTTTCTATGCTTCTGTCTCTCTCCCAATATACTTTTGTAAGAGAAATACAATTCCATGTTTTTCCTCCACATTTTAGATATGGATGAGCTGGGTAGAGGGATGAGTACCAGCACATCTCTCTTGCTTCCTACTGCCTATACATTTCTATATCTGCTCTCCAGTCCAGTGCTTGAAGAATCCTCCCCACTCTTATCCAAATCCACCCATCCTATATGTTGGGTCTTCAGCCACTCCTCCAGGAAGGCCTCTGGATGTTCCATGGACTTTTATCCCATACCCACTGTAGGTTTCTCTGGCTCTTTTTCCAGGTGGGGTGAAACAGGAACCCTGGTCCGGCTCAATCTAACGCTTGGGAAGAGGGAGCTAGGCTGGCCCAAACTCACCTGCCAGTGTTTGGTCACAGCGTTCCATACACCAATGCGCCCTGTGTGGCTTGTGGCAATGAGCTGGTTACCAACGAAGAACAAGGCTTCCACTGGAACGTCCAGGTGGAAGACACCTGAAGGCAGCAAGGAAGGCTCAACAGGAGGCTGGAAGCCCCCACTACAGGACTGGGGGTGGGGCAGCAAGAAGCCCAGGGTCCACAGGTTGTGTTGGAAAATGGGATCCTCATGGGAAAGAGGATGCTAGGAATTACACAGAATATCTGATGGGTATGGGACTCTAACAGTGGTTGAATTCTAACAGGCTGAGGTTTTCAAATGGCCCTATATCCTTCCATTGGGACAAAGGGCTGAGGGCTGGGTTTTGTTGTAATTGTTTTGAGTCAGGGTCTCATGTAGCCCAGGCTGGCCCCCACCTTCTGTGTGCTGGATTACAGCTGTGTTCCACAATACCCAGTTTGATGCTGGGATTAGATCCAGGATTTCATGAATGCTTTTCTCTCTCCACAAACACAAATAAATAAATAAATAATAAAAATAAAATATAATCAGTGTGTTAACTGAGCATCATGGCTCTTGCCACGGCTGTGATCCAGCATTCAGGAGTTGAGGACAGGAGGACCTGGAATTCAAGGCTAGCTTGGGCTACATGGTAAAACCTTGTCTAAGGCTAAATGAAACAATGAAACATGCAAAATTCTGGAGGTCTGGAATATTGTCTCTGCAACAGGGCAAAGAGTTTGAATGGGTCACAGAATTCTTATTCTCTTTATATGGGTTTCCGAGTTTCATGAGTTGGGTTATTTTAACAAGTTACAGAATTCTACAGGGTTCTAGAAAAGTCCACGAGGCGTACCTATCTCAGAGCCACCACCTTCTGCCTGCAGAGCCCACAGAAGGATCTCGCTGCCTGTAGCTGCAGCCACCATCTTGTCATGCTCACCCGGAGCACCGCCAAGCACCCGAGCTGTGAGAGCCAGACGCTCGATGGGCCAGTCCAGGCGTGGGCTGGAGAATGCTAGCTGCCAGCCAGAGGCTTCCTTCAGCCTGTGGAACTGGGGGACATCAGCAATCCCCAGCTCAGAGCCACCCGGATCCACAGGGTCAGAGCCTCCCACTGCCCCATTCCCACCCTCAGCACCTATGGCAGACGAGAAAGTGGGTATAGGCCACGGCAATCCAGTTGTGGTGACCACACACCAGGCGCACCATCCCTGGCTCCTCCGGTTGGCCTTGGGGGTAAGAGAGGAGACCAGAGAGGCGTCACAGGGGCCCACTGGCCCTGGCCTCCTGAAGAACAGAAATGTAAGCTATATCTGGTGATGCAGGCCTGTAATTCTGGGTACCGTGAAGGGGGAGGCAGAAGGAACCCAAGTTCAAGGCCAGATCTGGGCAACTTAGTGAAACTATGTCTCAAAATAGAAATTAAGAGGAGGCTAGAGGCAGGTGAGTTGGTTCAGCAAATAAAAGCAGTTCTGGCACACGTTTGACAACCTGAGTTCAATCTCCAAAATCCACACGACCTCCACAAGTGTGCACGCACGCACGCACGCACGCAAGCGCGTGTAAAAGACAGTGACTTACCTGAGGGGGATGGAGGCGCTTTCTCATCCAGCATTCGGCCCAGCAGCCCTGCATTACCCAAGTTGGGGGGCATCGTGTTGCTCCGTCGAACAGGGGCTGGGCGTCCCCCTACCTGCTGGGGACCCACCAGGCTGTGCCGGTTTCGCCGCTTCACTGGGAGCACTATAGAGTGTAAGCGGGAAGTGGCAGTCACCATAATTATAATCATGGTGGGCAGTCTACAGAACACTTAAACCACGACAGGCATGAATTCCGCGTGGGGGGCATAGTATCCTGGGGAAGGTGTTCTGTGGCGCTGGGATGTGGCATTCAATGACCCAGAAGCCCATCACAGAGAAAGACTCAGCTTCCAGCTGCAATGATTGGATGGATGCTTTGTCAGGGCTTAGCCAGGGCAGGTAGGCAGGTCTGTAACCCCAGCTACTCGGAAAGCTGGAGCTGGAAGATTGCAAGTTCAAGGCCAGATTGGGCAACTGAGTGAGAACCTGTCTCAAATTAAAAAAAAAAAAAAAAAAGTGGAAGGCTGGTGACATGTCCCAGAGGAGAAAGGTGCTTGCCACCAAGCCTAGCAATCTAGCAGTCTTGACTTTGATCCTGGGGCCCATGTGGAAGAAGGAGAGAATCGATTCCTACAAGTTGTCCTCTGATCTCCATACATGGGCCCCCCTCCCCGTATGCCCAGTAATACATGTGCCAAGCTGTGGTGGTGCACACCTTTAATCCCAGGACTCAGGAAGCAGAGGCAGGAGCATCTCTGAGTTCAAGACCAGTCTGATCTAAATGGTCTAAAGACTGAGTTCCAGGGCAGTCTTGAAAAGCCAATGAATGAATGAATGAATGAATACAGTAACTTTTTATAAAAAGTAAAAATAGAGATGGGCTGTAGCTCAGCAGTAGAGTCCATTCCTAGACTTTCCCAGGGAACAGATGTGGTCATGAGTGAGAAAGTAGAACACCTGCCTAGAATTCACCAGTCAGGATCTGAGGGTGTGGCTTCACACTATAGCACCTGCCCAGCATGCACAAAATCCTGAGTGCAAACTCTAGGACTACTGTAACAGATAAATAATAAAATAAAGGATATAGCTGTAGGGGCTACAAAGATGGCTCAGTGGGTAAAGTAGCTGCTACACAAACATGAGGACCAGGTTTTGGCCCTCCAGGGCTATGAAGGTGGGCCCTTATATCTGGCTGTCAAGTCAGCCTAATCAATTGGTGAATGCCAGATTCATTGAGACCTTGTCTCAAAAAATAAGGCTGAGTGTGGTGGTGCATGCCCTAATCTTAGCACACAGGAGGAAGGAGGAGGATCGCTGTATGTTCAAGGCCAGCCTATTCTACACAATGAGTTCCAGAACATCCAGGCCTATGAGAGAGACCCTGTCTCATAGAATCCTCCCCCTCCTAAAATAAAATAGTGAATACAATAGAGGAAGAGACTGGATGACTGGACACTGACCTCTGACATGAACACATGGGTACACACACACACACACACACACACACTACATCATCAGCATCAAAATATAATAAATTAAGATAAACCCGATAAAACTTTGGTTATCTTCCCTCTTAATAAAGGGAACCCTCTTCCTTGGGAGACAGAACATTGTTCTGGCTTTTTGTTGTAATTTTTTTTTTTTTTGATACACGGTCTCCCAGTACAGGTTCTGACTGTCCTGGAACTGAATATGTTAACCAAGCTGGTCTCCAATTCACAGATCTGCCTGCCTCAGCCTCCCGAGTGCTGGAGTTAAAGGCATGTGCTACCATGCCCGGCTGTTCTGTTCAGGTTTTATTTTCATGTTTTTACTGTATTTGTGGCATAAAGTTAGTATGCTAAAGCTTATATTTTAAACATTTTGTTTTGTTTTGTTTTGTTTTGTTTCTGAAAAATGGGTGAAATTTAAGAAAACTCAGACTACAGCTACCATCAAGCTCCAGCGCCTGCTTCTGAGCTCTTCGTGGCTGTTGCGCAGCTGCATGGAAAATGCGGTTTCCTATTTCCTGTCCAAGTACCTAATAAAGAACTACAATTCCCATTGGGCTTCAGAGCTCCAAGTACAGGTACCTAAGGGTTGTAGCCTTATGGGAAATGTAGTCTTTAACCCAATCTCCCCCTCTGCAAGCATCAGTTGGGAGTACCCACCTGGAGGAGGTAGATAACCATTGAAGAGGACATTTCCACAGGAAGATCGATCCAACTCTTCCCTTACCTGAAGGCGACGAACTGAAAGGGAAGGACTCAAAACTTTATCTTGAGGGAAACTAAGGCAGATCCCTGTCTCCCTCCTAATCTGTTTTTTTCAAAGAACTATATCACCCCTTTCAGAGCCAGACCAAAACCCAGTGCTCTTAGCTCTAACCCAACGAATGGTCTTTCTGACTGGGGAAGTTAAAGAGGTTGACAATGCCCAGAAAGTAACTGAGGGTACTGGCCGGGAGGCACGCCCACTTACCCAGTGGAGTGAGCCCATAGAATTGGGCTTCATGGAGGAGGCTGGAACAATGGACACCCCTGAGTGATAGAAGAGACTAGGGTGTAAAAGTCTGGGGCGTAGGAGTGCGCAGAGCACTCTGAGGAGAAAGTTTTTTGAAACTGCACAGCGAATATTGGAGCCTATGCTAGTTTTGACAAGCATAAGATTCTAGGGAGTTTGAGGGCGGTATATACCTGCCACCCCAAAACGTGGGAGGTAGATCAAAGTGAGTTTGAGGCTAGACCGGTCTGGATTGAGAGTTCTAGGTACCCAAGGGTACAAAACAAGGCCTTGTCTCGAACAAACGAATACATAAAATAGTTTTTAAAAAACTATGCCAGCCGGGCGGTGGTGGCGCACGCCTTTAATCCCAGCACTTGGGAGGCAGAGGCAGGCGGTGAGTTCGAGGCCAGCCTGGTCTACAAAGTGAGTCCAGGACAGCCAAGGATACACAGAGAAACCCTGTCTCGAAAAACCAAAAAAAAAAAAAAAAACTATGCCACAAAGATATGAGTGGTGCAAATGCGTGCGTATTGGGAGGGAGGATGCATAACATGATCAAGACTGAGTAATTCTAACAGAATGGAACAAATGGATATCCCGAGGGAGGAGAGACTCTATATGGTGGCAGAACTCACCCATTTACTGATACCAACCTGGGGTCTAACTCTTTGGTTCGCAGGAAGTTGAGGATGGGAGCAAAGACGGTGGGGTCTCTGTCGATGAAGATCTGCATGGTGGGGGCGGGGCATGGCAAAGACGGGGAGTGAGTAGGAGGTCCTGTCCCTCTTTCCCACCGGGCGTCCCATTTTTGATCTTGCCCTACTCACAGCTCCGGTCTCATCTTTCAGAGTTGAGATGCGTCCGCTCAAAAGACTACAGGAAGGGGAAGCCGAGGTATCATAAGTCGAGTTGCGGAGATGAGTGAAGGTGGAAATAGATCTCCCCATACCCTTTCTCTTCATCCCCTCCTATCCTCGCCCCAGATTGGCTTTCCTAATCACCTGGAGAAGAAGGAGTCTGGGATCCAGGTTAGTGTCTGGCGAGAGGTACTGAACCTAGGCGGTGAGGTTAAGAAGAGGAAACAGATGAGGAGGTGAGGACCGCTGTTCCTCCCGCGGGATCCACGCATTCTTTGGCATTTTTATCCAAGCGCCAAACCTCCAGCATGGGGCGGAGCAACTCTTGATGGACTGGGTTTACCACCCCCACCCCCAGAAGAGGCGGGTATCCCGCCTCGGTCGCGTAGGATGAAGCCTCAGGGATCCCCCACACTCACCGCTTGCCCCCCACGTTCAAATGAATCACTTCCCCGGGAGCTCCCCGACTTGGGACCCCCTCCGCTGCAGTCATCGCGACAGCCATGGCCCCCCGGCGACCCTGCCGACTTGGACCCACTTCCGGGTATGCATAAACCCCGCCCCTGCGGCTTGCTCATTGGTCTAGAGACTCCAGACTCCTTCGATAATTGGACAGAGAGCTCGCTCAGCGCGTACGTTGTCTGACTCTTTAAAGCGGGGCGGTCTTTCCTGGCGTCGACGGGGCGCACCTTGGGGGGATCATCTAAGTAGTTTCGTAACTTCCCTCTTTTTCTAGGGTTCCCTATTTGGGTGTAACATCTAGGTGATTCGTTGAGGAGTACGTGTGCATATCTTGAACTGAGCCTATAGTAATGATTAGGTGTATCTACAGTCTAGAAGACGATCTTCGCAGCCTCGTCTCCACACCAGCCCACCTTCCAATCCAGTCTCAGATACGCGAACAAACCAGCGTAGACCGTCAAAGCCAAAGGGTTTATTATAGGTACATACAGTGTGCGCCTGCCACACCGCCTCGCACCCCCGGCCCTGGCGGCGTCTCCGGGCAGCCACTGGGGTTGCCTGTTACCCTGATCCCCCCACTCCCAGGGAGGTGCTCCAGCCAGAAGCATGCAGGGGGAGGGCTTCCCCAACCCCCTCCCCTCGGGAAGTGGCATTTACAGCTGGATGGGGGAGGAGAGAGGAAGACAGTTTTGAACTTTGACTCCCCTCCTATTAAAAGCCTTCGCGGATGCGGGTCAGGGGAAGGAGAGGGAAGTCTACGTTTTTGCAAAAATAAACTAAGTCAGGAATTAACCGCATGGCTCTGAGATGGTGGAGTGCAGGGGCTAAGGGCCCCTTCGCTCCTTCTTCCCAGACAGATCAAGGCAGCATTGGAAGTGAGGTAAAGGCAGGGAGGGAGTGTGTCCCCTCCCCGCCCCCTAGCACCCTGGATGGTCCAGGGGACCTCACCAGCTCCCCCGTGCCCATCCTTAGGGCGGCGAGGAGGCCATCAAATATCACCACCTACTAGATCCCTCGCCACTCCAGTTTCTTGGGGCAGGATCTGACGATTGGGCGGGGGGCTTGGCTCACTGGCTCCCTGCCCGTCCCCACCAAGCTCAGTTATTGCATAAAAAGAATGGAGCCCCAGCACCTGGGGTGGGGTTGGCGAGCGGGAAGGGACCGAGATATGGCTATAGGGACAGGAATCCCCCTACCACCACCTCTTGGAGTACAGGAGAAGTCCCTTCCATTCCAGGGCCCACCGTGGCACATCCGCAGTCATTCCTGCCCTTGCGGATAAGAAGGTGTCTTTGTGTCCACAGTGTGGAGAGGAGGGGCAAGGAGACGTGTCAGATTCCAAGTTGTGGGGGGGGTACCTGGAATCACTTCCGGCGCCCGCTGGCCCTACGCTCCCCGCCCTCACGCTTGGGGTTGCCCTCGTCTGTGGATGATGTAGTAGGTAGTGTCTGGCCCCACCGGGCTATCTCGGCGTGTTCTGCCACTGAGCTAGCCACAGCCTCCAGCCAGCCATTCATCTCCTCCTGGCGGAAGAAGCAGGACAGGTCCGTACTTGGAGGATTTCAACCACACTGCCCGCCCTAGCTCCACCCTCCTCTTCTGTTATCAGGGTAACACTGACAGTAAGGATAAGCAGACAGTTATATGCACCAGAGTTTTCTCTAAGCACTTCTGTGAATTTATTCCCTTACACGGATTATCTATAAAATAGGATTCTCTATAAAACACCTCCCCCAAGCACAGGTAACAATGCAAATGAAGAGAAGTTTTGAGCAGGAGCTTGCAGAGCCATGACACACCAGGCCCTGTGCTAACTGGTTTCCATGTACCAACTTACTTCATTTTTACAAAAGCCCTAAGATAAGTTATTTTGGGCCAGCAAGAGGGCCCCATGGCTAAAGACACATTGATACCTGATGAACAGTGCCCCATCACAAGGACCCACACAGTGGAAGGAGAGTGCTGACTGGAAGATTACCATCTACCTCCTCACCCAAGCCATAGTATGTGACCACACACATACTCATGAATACACATACAGTAATTTAATGTAATTTGGGCGGTGGTGGAGCACCTCTTTAATCCCAGCACATGGGAGACAGAGGTAGGAGGATATCTGTGAGTTTGAGGCCAGCCTGGTCTACATAGAGTTCCAGGACATCCAGGGCTACATAGAGAGACCCTGTCTCAAATAATAAAACTTAAAGCCTAATTTAGGAACTGGAAAGATGGATCCATAATTAAGAGCACTGGACCCACGTGGAGGATCACAAGCATCTGTCACTCTGGTTTCAGGGGATACATTACCCTCTTCTAGCCTTCTGGAGCACCAGAAAGCCAAGCAATACACACAAAATTAAAATAATAAATCTTTAAAAGTGTTTTTTTAAAGAATCAGAATGTGGTGGCGCATGCCTTTAATCCCAGCACTCAGGAGGCAGAGGCAGGCAGATCTCTATGAGTTTGAGGCCAGCCTGCTCTACAGAGAGAGTTCCAGGACAGTCAGGACTACACGGAGAAACCCTGTCTCAAAAAAAACAAAAATAAATAACCAAAAAAGTCAAAACAAAACAAAAAACAACAGCAAACCAAACAAAGCAAAACCACTGAGCTAGATTTGATTTGTGTGGTGTATGAGAAAGTGTGTGTTGGGGTGGGGAGGCACACTGTACACATGCTTGGAGGCCAGAAGAGGATCCAAATGTCCTGGAGTATCACTCCCAGCCTAATTCCATTCAGACAGGGGCTCTCCGTGAACCTGGAACTGGGTTCACCAGCAAGTGTCTGTGAACCACCTGTCTTTCTTTACCCTCTATAATTACAGGGCCATGGGAAGTCATTGCTGAGTTTTTAGCTTTTGTTTTTGTTTTTCACTGAGACACGGTTTCTGTGTGTAGCCCTGGCTGTCCTGGACTCACTTTGTAGACTGGGCTGGCCTCAAACTCACAGAGATCTGCCTGCCTCTGTCTCCTAAGTGCTGGGATTAAAGGCATGCGCCACCACACCTGGCTTGTTTTTTTTTTTTTGGTTTTTCGAGACAGGGTTTCTCTGTGTATCCTTGGCTGTCCTGGACTCACTTTGTAGACCAGGCTGGCCTCGAACTCACAAAGATCCGCCTGTCTCTGCCTCCCAAGTGCTGGGATTAAAGGCGTGCGCCACCACCGCCCAGCTGTTTTGTTTTTTGTTTTTAATGTGGATGCTAGAATCCAAATCATGTCCTCAGGCTAAGCAGTAGTCCTCTTACCCACTGAGCCATTTCTCTATCCAATAAGGGGATATTATACATCACATCTACCCTCTTTACCTCAAAATACTATCATGTCCCCAACCCCACCCCAGTATACTCAGGATAAAATCCTCCCTTGAATGGTCCCCAATTCCAAGAGGTCCAGGTCCAGGGAACCTTCTGGGACCATTTACCTCACTTCAGCTGACCTCCTACAGTTGGATATCTTAAGTCTTTGCAATTCTGTTCTTTGGGTTATCTCTATGAAGTTCACACATCTCTCTTTTTAAAAACAGGGTAGCCCAGGCTGGCCTCAAACTCACTATGTAGCCTAAGATTGACCCTCTTACTTCCATCTCTCATGTGCTAAGATTACAGAAGGTAACCATACTCAATCTTAATCCCTCCTTTTTTTTAAATTGTGTTTTTGTGAATATATGCCATGTGTGTATGGTTACCCTCAGAAGAGGGCATCAGATCTCCTGGAGCTGGAGCAACAGGGAGTTGTGAGCTACCCTACATAGGTGCTGGGAACCAAACTTGGGGCCCCTGGAAAAGCAGTCAGCACTCTTAACCACTGAACCATCTCTCTAGAACCTTGATGACTCCTTTTTAAACTTAACAACCATCAGCTTTCTGGCCTCCTGTGTGCATGGCAAAGTAGTTGGACTTAGTTACCAGGTCCACCAAGCACCTGCTGTGGACCCCTCCCCATCATTCCTGAGTCATTAAGTCCCTGAGGGCCCTTACCGCTTTCCTGTTATAACTCTAGCCCGTGTGGTTCCTTCTGTGGCCCCATGCTTTTGCTCAGGAACCACCCAGGAAATTATGCCATTTAGAGATCAAGCTATGGGGTTAAAGGACCAGATCTTACCTCATCTTTAGCCTGGAGCAAGAACTCGCTGCCATCCTGGGTCCTGCAGGAGACACAAGGGGTTCAGGTATCCTGTGGGGCCCAACCTCTCTCCCCATCACCCATTGTCCTTCAAGGGAATCAAGAGCCCGCTGGGGAGATGAAGCAAAGCTGGGACCCTTCCCTTCTTCCCATGAGAGGGACTCACTGGAGCTTGAAGACATGCTTCTTTTTCTTGTAGTCATTAGCCACCTCGCTTGTGGCTTTGTGCAGGCTGAGCAGTGGCTCCCCACCATGTGTGCCCCCTGATGCTGGGCCTTTGGAGTCCTTGTAGAAGCCCAGCTCCCCCTTGCTGAGCACACAGTACAGGCTCACCCATGACCTGGGGTGATGGATGAGATGATGATTAAGACAAGCTGCAGAATTCTGCTTGGGAACTCTACATCATTACCATCGTGGAGTGAATGCTGGGTCCTGCTACCTCTGGACCTTCCTACCTCTGGCCTTTTGTCCTAGCTACTTAGCCACATGCCATGATGTTCTTCCATAAGGGAGTTCTGGGAGGTGTGGCCAAAGCACCCAGAACCAAGAGTTTGCTCAGGCTTGCCCTTCCTGGGCTTACCCTTCCTTATCTCATTCCACATTGAGTTTCCAGAAGCAAGACACAAGCTACTAGGTGAAGGATAGAGCTTAGCAGTAGGTAGAGCCCTTGCTGGTAACCTACTAGTGAGGAGCTGGGGGTGGCCATGGGCTTGATCCCCAGTCCTGATTCCTTTACAAGCCCCTGCTTTATTCATGGGTCATGTTTTCCCATGCATCACCTTCAGACACCCCTCCTTCATTCATTACTTCTCATTCCCCACCCTTCACCAAGTTTCTTCAAGGAAGAGTTACTGCTCTACATTGGAACAAGAAGAGCTGGTCTTCTCATCCAGCCAAGGCTCCAACCTAGAAAGAAGACCCCAGATGGGAAAATAACATACAATGGGTGTCGCTGTTCATTGGCACCTTGGTCTAGGGACAAGCAGGAAACACTAACTACAATCACCACCAGCCAAGACTGAACCTGCCCTGGTTGCTTCATGTCTTGGATCTTGGCTCTACCTGTCCCCACATTCTGCGGCTGTTGGACAAAAACTTACTGGACATGTACAAGATGGGTTTCACTACAAAAGTAAACACACACACACACACACACACACCACACATGGTTGGGGCCTGGGGAGATGGCTCAGCAAATAAGGGATTTGTGGCCAAGCCTGAGGGGCTTTGATCCCAGGGGTCCACATAATGGCAAGGAGAGAACCAATTCCCACCAGTTGTCCTCTGACCCTCACATACAACTTCCACCCCAACACAAATAAATAATATTAGACAATTTAAGAAAAAGCCGCTCATCTAGATAACTGAGATAACTTCTAACACTGAACGACACCTACAACAGATCATCCTCAGTTTGGGCTCTGTTCCTTTTCAGACCCCCATCGGAAATTTTATTTATTTATTTATTTGTTTGTTTGTTTTTGGTTTTTCTTTTTTCTTTTTTCTTTTTTTGGTTTTTCGAGACAGGGTTTCTCTGAATATCTCTGGCTGTCCTGGACTCGCTTTGTAGACCAGGCTGGCCTCGAACTCACAAAGATCCGCCTGCCTCTGCCTCCCAAGTGCTGGGATTAAAGGCGTGCGCCACCACCGCCCGGCTTGTTTTTGGTTTTTCGAGACAGGGTTTCTCTGTGTGACAGCTCTGGCTGTCCTGGACTTTCTTTGTAGACCAGGCTGGCCTCGAACTCACAGTGATCCGCCTGCCTCTGCCTCCCAAGTGCTGGGATTAAAGGCATGCGCCACCATGCCCGGCCTCATCGGAAATTTTATGAGTGGAGGTTGCAAGGTTGAGAGAATTCATCCCGCTCACTGATTGGATGCCATCTTGAGGCTCTAATTCACACTCCATAGGAATCATCTAGATTGGACTCTACCCACACACTCCTTTGCTGCCCGGAGTAATCGCTGAGACTGAATCCATTTTTATTAGCGTTAGGGGCACTCCTGCCATGCTCCCATCTCAGCTCCATCCATTAGCCATTGGAGACTCTACGCTTCGGCCACGCCCCTCCCCTTCACGGATTGGGGTCTTTGAACTCGAGTCCCGCCCCTCCTCCGGGCCCTGCTACTCATTCATTAAACACCCTGAGCTGGTCGCCCAGCCATCCAAAGCCCCGCCCACACGCTCACCGGTTGGACGACTTGCGGTTAGCGTCGAGCTCGCGCTTGCGCAGCAGGAAGCCCTCGTGCTGCACTGTGTGAGTGGGCGGAGGCGGAGGCGCGGGGGCGGAGCCTCCCTGGGCAGGGGCGGAGCGCGAGCGCCGGCTTCCCCCGCCCTCACCACCCTCTCGTGGCCGTGGCCGCCGACGCGGCTTGGGCCGGTCCCGTGCCCGCGGCCGATCGGGCCGAGGTGTGCGCTCGGGCGGCTCAAGCCCGTTGGGCAGGCGACCAGGGGGAAGCTCGCGAGGCTGAGGCAGCGACGGCTGTGTGAATGAAGGGAGGGGGAGAGGGGTACTGTCCATGATGACTGGGGGAGCATCCTGTCTCAGGGAACCTGGGGAGCCTGGGGTCCCAGCGGTCTGCAGGGCCGCCTATCTTGGAGGGGAACATAGGAGGACACTCAGGGCTGAGGGGACCCCTTAGATTTTGGGAATGGGTCATTCGGACTTAGGCTTTGGGATTCTGGAAGCTGGGAGGGAGGAACAGGCTCTAAGGAGGTAGAAGGTACCTAGAAGTCCTGTGTAAGGAGTCTGGGGGTGGTTTTTTGTGTGGCTAATGAGAAAATTGGGGACCTCACAAGGCTGAGGAGTCTAAACTAGGTGGGGGAAAGTTTAGAGTCTACTCTGTGTGTGAAGAGAAAGATAAGGCTCCTTGGTCTGTGGCTCCAGCTTTCTAAGGGAGGATATAGGGCCTCAGCTAACAGGAGGATGGGCCTGGGTTATGGTTGCCTCTGAGGTCCTAGCTACTAAGAGGGCTTCTACCCCACCCATCCCTGTTGCTCAACTTACCACCCCTGCAGGAAGCCCCGGGCCTGCCTCTTTTTCCTGGAGCTGCTCTACTATGTCAGCCAGTGTGGCCTTCCTGGAGAACAAGGGGAAAAAGACCCCAATGAGATGCGGGGCCTTTTGTTAGGACTTTGCCTGGCTTGACAGAGGAGCCTCCATACCAAGCCCACAGCTCAGAGATCTCACACGTGTGTGCCTTGCACACCACGGGTGTTCCTGAAACAGCTGCTCGAGGTCCAACCAAATCTCTCTCTGAGGTTTTTTCTATTTGTTTGACCTTTTTTATTTTAATTTTTTTGGTTTTTCGAGACAGGGTTTCTCTGTGTAACAGCTCTGGCTGTCCAGGACTCGCTTTGTAGACCAGGCTGGCCTCGAACTCACAGAGATCTGCCTGCCTCTGCCTCCCCCAGTGCTGGAATTAAAAGTGGGCACCACCACACCCGGGGCCTTCAAACTTTTAAACACACTGTTGGCTTTCTCTAAACTCCCCTGCCCTTCCCCCACCCTCACCCCAACCCCAGCTTCCAAGTCCTCTGGACTTCCCCTCCCAGCCCTAAATGTTTTGGGTCTTCAATGTCTGATGAGAAGACTTTCCCCTCACTGATCCTGGCCCTCTGTCTAGCAAAAAAATCGCCAGCACCACAGCCCCTTCTCCTTGAGCAATACTGGGACACAAGGGCTCTCAGCACCACAGCTTTCCCCTCCCCACACCCTGGTCACACAGGTCCTCACCCTTTGACCAGCTCTCCTCTGGTGGGAGTCTCCTGTTCGCTAGACTCCTGCCGCTCCAACCTCCGCTCCCGACGCTCCCGCCGCCTCTCCATCTGCTCATAGCGACCCAGAGTAAGGCTGTGTGGCCCCTCGTGGTCTGCGGATTCCTGGCGCTCAGGCCGCCGCCTCCGCGCTGCCTCCTCTGCTTGGTCGGTGGACTCCTGGCGTTCTGATCGTCGTCTCCGTGGCAGCTCCTCCGCACGATCCGCCGACTCCTGGCGCTCCGGCCGGGGCCGGACCTGCTCTGTCACCCCCGGGGTCGCAGGGGTCTCTGTCGTGTCCAACGCTGTGACTGTTGGGATCGCGGGTTCTACCTTCCCCGAGGCCTCGGGCAGCCGGTCAATGCGCGGCTGGAGACGCTCGGGCTTGAGCTCCTGACGCACATACCCAACCCGGGTCCGCACCTCCGCCGACAGCGTGTCCGAGGCCCTGCGGGCCAAGGGCTCCAGGCCCCTCTCATAGCCTCCTGGACGTAGCAAGGGCGCTGCCTTGGCCGCCAGCTCTGTGGGGTCCCCAAAGAACTTGCGCCCCAGCAAAGGGGTGGGTGGCTGCTTGCTCTGCTCTGCCTTGAGTTTCTCGATCTGGGGGTAGAAAGGTCAGGTCAAGTTGGAGAATGGGGCGGGGCGAGGGAAAGGTTCATGGAGGTGCTGGGCGCTCCCCTTCTCTGCTCAGTTTAGCTCCTCAGAGAAGCAGGATTTTCAGCCACTGCCTATTCTTGACAAAGAACTTAATTCTTTCCACAAACCCCCATTGTTCTTATAGAGGTGTAAGGGTCTCCTCTTTGTCTTTGTCTCTCTGCCAGTGTCTCTGTGACTATCTCAACCTCTCTGCTTTCCCTCCCTTCTCCCGCCCTCCCCTTTCCTTCCTTCTGTTTGGCCTTTGTTTTGCGGGTGTGTGCGGTGGGGAACCACACGAGAATCAAGGTTTCATGAAACCCAGACTGGCTCCAAACTTGATATTACTGAGAATGACTTTGAGCTGACTTTTGATCCTCCTGCCTCCACGTCCCAAATGCTGAGAACACAAGTGTGTGCCACTACATCTGACAGCTACATTGTCACCTTCTCTGGGTGTTTCTCTGATTCCCCCGACCCGCATCTTCCTCAACAGTCCCCCCTCAGGACCTCAAGACTTTTTATCATCACAACAGGCCTTTTCATTCACAGACAGTATTCTTGAAAATTTCATATCAGACTCCTGAGAACAGAACTTTGTTTTGCAAAACCCCCCTTCCGCCCTCACTTGGAACCCAGTAAGGATCTACGTCCAGTTCTGCCCAGCACTGGGCTGGGCACCCAGAGCAGGTGTGTCCGTCTAATAGAGAGGGACGGCAGGTGGGAACCGGGATCTGGGGGTCTGACCGTCGTCAAGCGCCGCAGAGAGCTGAACCTCTCCTCCCAGGCCGCAGCTGCTTTTCGGAAGGCCTCGTGTCTCCGGATAAGCTGCTCCACCTCATCCACACTGCTGCCGAGCTCCCGGCTCTGCAGGAGAGGCTCCTGGGCTGTGAGCCAGGCATCAGCCACCACGGCCTCCTGGGCAAACTGGTGCACCTCCAGCACTGGGGGGCAGGCACATGAGTGAAGCACTAGGAGAGCTTTCAACTTTTCCCTCAGACACCACTCAACCAGGGATGGGTGCTATGGTTTTCTGGCCTCCTAAGCCCAGTCCAGCTTGGGAGTAATGAAGACTAGGGATTTTTTTTTTAATATGCTGTATTTGTTGTGTGTGTACGAGAGGTGAGCTCATGTGGAGGTCAGAAGACAATCATGTGGGATCCAGGTCTCGCCTTTTACCAAGGAAGTCCTGGGATTTGAACTCAGATCATCAGGCTTGGCAGCAAGTGACTTTATGCGCTGAGCCATCTGCCTGCACTAGGGACTGGGGTTATTTTGTTGCTTTGAGACACAGGAATGTATCACCACACTCAGGCATCTAAGCCAGCACTCTACCAACTGGGCTACATCCTCAATCTCTGGGGATATTTCTAAAGGTACCTACACCTCTCCCAGCGATCTGCCACCAGGAGCTCAAAAGGCAGCCACCTCATTCACCTTCCCAGGCCCAAAAGATTTCTGGAGACCCAAGGGGGGGGGGTGTATGCAAAGCATGCTCGTGTCACATGCCTTGGCCAAACGTGCTGAGGAATATGCCCCCTGTCCCCGAGGCACACATAGCTAGGCCCTTACTCACTCTGCTGCAGCCACTCCCAGTGGCGGTCCCATTTCTCCGACACCTCCTCCTTCCGGGTCCCCAGCTTGTCCAGCTGTGCCTGGATCTGGGAGTGTATGGGTCGGTGAGCAAGGCAACAGGGATGTGCAGAAGGTAGGAGCAGAGAGGCACACCCCACCCCCATGTTTCTCCCCCCACCTCATCAGCCATGGCACTCTTGCTGAGCAAAAGGGAACGCCCCAGCTCCTGGCAGGCCGTCAGCTCAGGCACTCGAGCCTCCAACTCTGTCTTCAGGCCCTGGTGGTAGTTCATAAGCACCTCCACTGATGACACATCCCTGCAGTGGGCAGGGGACAGGGATCTAAGCGGCACACAGCCGCCCTCGGCCTGCCCCTTCCTCAGTGCAGCTCCCGCTGAATGCAGGCCTTTTACACTGGTGTTCTACAGAACTTCAGGACAGCGACTTTGGCCAAGTTCTGAGGGGCCCCGGGTCTGCATTAATTCAATGACTCCAAGGTTCTGACTTTTTGCTTTAATGCACCTAGGATCTCAAGCCCTCCTTTGCTCCTTCTCTCTCCCTCCGACAGGGTCTGTGTAGCACATGATGGCCTGATGATGTGGCTAAAGATGACACTGAGCCCCTGATATTCCTGGATTTACCTCCCAAGTGCTGACATTACAGGTGTGCACCTCTCTACATCCAGCTTTACTTTGAAATTTTACTTTTTTGATGTGGGGTCTCATGTAGCCCAACAGTCCTCAAACTCAGTATGTACTGAAGGATGACTTTAATCCCGCCCCCTACCTCAGTGTTGGGATCGCACACATCTGCCACCAGACCTAGCTTATTCATGCTGGGGAAACGACCCAGGGGCTCACACAGGCCAGACAAGCACCCTACCGACTGAACTACACCCTCAATTCCTTTGTTTACTTTTTTATTTTGAGGCAGGGTCTTGCTAAGTTACCCACGCTGGCCCTGAACTCATTCTCCTGCCTCAGCTTCCTGTCTGGGTTGACTAGCCTATGCTACCAGACCGAGCTCAGGTTTGAGTTCTGCTGGACACTGACCCAAACTACTATGTGAGGAATCAAAGAGCACCTACTAGGTTAAGCCGCTGCAGCTGCCTTATCTACAGTGACAAACGGTCTCACGAATTTCCCTTGCTCCTGTCCAGGCCTTGGCCCACCCCAAACTGTAGCATGACCACAGGGAGGCAAATGTGGACACCCGGATAGGATCGAGGGCAGGAAGCACTCTGTGGCAGGCGTAGAAGGGATCCTCACACATCCGAAGCACTGAGAACAGCACACATGAATGCTGCCAGGGGGCTCGCGTTTCCTACGTGAAGGGGCTATTGGGGGGTCTGGGCAGCTACCGAAGACTGCCAGAGGCAGGCAAAAGCCCAAAGTGGGGTAAAGGGCACCTGGGTTTGTCAGCTGCCCCGATCTGGCCCGCGATGCCATCCATCCAGGAGAGCAGGTCGCGGGCCTGGCTGTGGAAGCGTAGGGCGTCGGCCGTGGAGCTGACATGCAGACGAGCATCCTCACAGGCTGCCAGCAGCTCCTTCCAGCCCTGCAACACCTCCTGCTCGCGGCTGGCGATGGCCTCAGCGTGCTCGCCCGCGTACACCGTCCGCAGCTGGGCCGCCCCCTCCTGCAGCTGCCGTACCTGAGAGGCATGGCAGGTCGCGCGGTCGCCCAGCGCTGGCGCAGGCTCCGCCCTCCTATTCAGTTTACTTGTCCCAGTCTCCACCTTTCCTTCCTCCATCACTGATGGACCATGCTCCTCCCTCTTTCCCGGCCTCAGTGCTCCACGCAGCTGACTTGCTCTCTCCCCTCCGCCCCTGTAGCTTAGGCTCCTCCCTTTACGCTGTCCCCGTGGCCCAGGGTTCTTCCCTCTTCCCTTCCTGTTGATCTGAGAACTATTTTTGCCGTGTCCGTCTGCTTTTTCGTACAGGTCCACCTTTTTCTTCTCTCAGAGCCATCTGATGTTCTCAGGAGCCCTCCCTCTTTCCACCCCGATGTCTGTCTGGCACGATTTCCTCCCCACGCCCCTTTCCATTTACATCATACCTACTAGTTACCTACTAGTAACCTAGTTTACAAATACGGATTCAATTTTTGTTTTGAGACAAGGTCTCACTGTGTAGTCAAAGTTAGCCTCAAACTCAGGATCTTCCTGGGACTAAATGGGTGTGAAGTTGTGTCTAGTAGATTACATTAAATTTTTTTTGGAGACAAGGTCACACTCTGTAGCCCAGGCTGACCTTGAACTCTTGACAATCCTCCAGTCTCAGCCTCCCAAATGCTAAGGTTTCAGGCATGAGCTACAACGACCAGCTTAGATCATACCAGTTTCTGGTAGAGGCAAGAGGCTCACTGCAAGTTCAAAGCCAGCTTGGTCTACATAACAAATCTCAAGCTACCCAGGCCTTCACAGTGAGACTCTGTCTTTAAAAAAAAAAAAGAAAAAGAAAAGCAAGAAAAGAAAAGAGAAAATTAAAATAAGTTTCAGCATGCCCTCCTCCCATCTCGACTGGATTTCTTGGCACCGTGCAAGCAGTCCCCTTTCTACCTGCCCAATTTCCTCTTGTCCCCCCCACCCCGGCTTTCTCTGTCCACTGTCTGCCCCATAGCAGTTGTTGGCTCCGCTGCCTGCACTTCCAGCCACACTACTTAGGCCCTCCCATTGGACACTATGGCTCCTGCCACCCCACCTGGGACACAAGGAGCTGTAGGTCATGCTCAAAGGCTCCAAGGGTCCGCTGCATGGAGCTGGCACTGGGTCTAGGCTCGGGTGGCGCCGTCAGGCGGGGCAGCCGTCTCCGCTTCTCCTCGATCTGCCCTTGAAGCTCTCTGGCATCGCTGAAGAACTTATGCAGCTCCCGAGAGGCAGCAAGCAGCTGGGCCCGGGTACCCATGAGCTCCAGCAGCTCAGCCCAGGCCTCGTTCAGCCCGTCCTTCCACTCAGCCATGGTGGCCGCTGCTGTGTGTCCGCACTCAATCAGCTCGTCCACCATTTGGTTAACTGCGGCCAACCGCTCGCGCCCTGCGGTCCCTGTCTCACTGGCGAACTCAGAGAATTTCTCCTGCAGCACCTGGGATCAGGACAAGGGATGGGGTGAGAAAAGACAGCCAAGCAGGTGGCAATGCTACATACCCCAGCCCCCTCCAACCTGTTACCATGTGACAGATATGAATCATGATAATAGGATCACTATAATACTATCTAACAGTTCTTGGGCATTTTATGGCAATAATAGAAATAGTAAATGATTAAAAAATATGATAGGGCTGGAGAGATGGCTCAGAGGTTAAGAGCACTGGCTGCTCTTCCAGAGGTCCTGAGTTCAATTCCCAGCAACCACATGGTGGCTCACAACCATCTACAGTGAGATCTGGTGCCCTCTTCTGTCCTGCAGGCATACATGCAGAACACTGTATACAAAATAAATTAAAAAAAAAATTTTTTTTTGGTTTTTTCGAGACAGGGTTTCTCTGTGTAGCCCTGGCTGTCCTGGACTCACTTTGTAGACCAGGCTGGCCTCGAACTCACAAAGATCCGCCTGCCTCTGCCTCCCAAGTGCTGGGATTAAAGGCGTGCGCCACCACCGCCCGGCTTAATAAAAATATTTTTTAAAAATATGATATATAGTATTAATAACTAACACCATGTGAGGCACCACGTGTGGTTTTTTTATATGTATGTGTGTGATAGTATTGTTGGTTTGTGGTGGTTTGAATGAGCATGGACCCCATAGGCTCATATGTTTGACTACTTGGCCTCCAGTTGGTAGAACTCTTTGGGAAGGATTAGGAGGTGTGGCCTTGTTGGAGAAAGTGTGTCACTGGGGGCAGACTTTGAGATTTTACTTATTTATTTTTTTTGAGTCAGGGTTTTCCTGTGTAGCCCTGGCTGTCCTGGACTCACTTTGTAGACCAGGATGGACTCGAACTCGCAGAGATCTGCCTGCCTGTACCTCCCAAGTGTTGGGATTGAAGGTGTGTACCACCACACCCGGCTAGACTTTGAGATTTTAAAAGACTTGGATCATTCCCAGTGCCTCTCTCTGTCTCCTACTTTGGGGTCAAAATGTGAACTCTTAGCTGTTCCTACCACCAGATGTATGCTTTGCCCTCATGGACTCTAAACTAACCCTCTGAAACTGTAAGACCAATTAAACAATTTATTTTATTAGTTGCCTTGGCTACAGTGTTTTGTCATCACAATACAAAAGTAACAAAGACATGGCATTTATGGGAATGCTCACCGACACATGCTCGAAGTCCTGGCCCAGCTCTGGCGAGCCAGCCACCACCTCCTTCTCCGCGATCCAGTGCTCAAGCTCATCCACCTGGCGGCTGAGCTGGTATAACCAGTACTGCTGTTCCAGGCTCACCCTGCGTTCCTCACCCAGCTCCTTAAGTGCCACATAGAGGCGATCCACCTGGGACTGTCGCCGGCTGATCTGCTCACTGATGGTGGAGATAGGCAATAAGAGAGAGACCCCTGAGACTTCTGGGAGGATTGCTTCTTCCTGAATCTTTGCCAGGGTCCTGACTCTTTTTTTTTTTTTTTTTTTTTTTGGTTTTTCGAGACAGAGTTTCTCTGTGTAGCCCTGGCTGTCCTGGACTCACTTTGTAGACCAGGCTGGCCTCGAACTTGCAAAGATCCACCTGCCTCTGCCTCCCAAGTGCTGGGATTAAAGGCGTGCGCCACCCCCCCGCCCGGGTCCTGACTCTTAAGAGTCCCTCTGGTGGGGCCTTTTTCTGTGAGTCTTTCACTGAGGCGGCCTGGCCCTCACGGCTATAGCAATAATGTAAGTGATACTAAACATAATATAGTAACATTGTATCAATAAGTAACATTGTCTGCACCCTGAATGGATTTTTTTTGGAGGGGGGCATTGTTGGTTTGGTTTGGTTCGGATTGGTTTTTTTCAAGACAGGGTTTCTCTGTGTAGTAGCCCTGGCTGTCCTGGACTCGTTTTGTAGACCAGATTGGCCACAAATTCACTGAGATCCGCCTGCCTCTGCCCCCTCAGTGCTGGGATTAAAGGCGTGCGCCACCACACCTGGCTGAATGGATACATTTTATGATGGGCGCTCATTTGCTCATTTAGCCCATGCTGGCCGCAAATTCTCTATGTAGTCAAGGATGCCTGGAACTCCTGGTCCCTCACTACTGCTTCCATAACTGGGTACACTCACCTCCACCCAGCCATACTCAGCATCTTTTATTGGCTTTGTTAATTCACCAAGTTTCTATCTTCAGTCCTTTGTTGCTCTCCAAATGATGTGGGCAGGGTTCCTAACTCCCTCAAGACCCAGCCAAGAGGTCCACTTTCAGCCTTAACCTCCAGGCCTCTTGATCTGTAGTCCCTTCCCACCCCTCGGCCAAGTCTCCTAAGAGGCTCAGTGAAGTCACATTACCCAGCTACACCAAGAAGGCTCAGGCCCACCCCCATTCTGATCACAGTACTCCAGGTTTTTTGGTTTGTTTTGTTTTTGAGACAAGGTTTCTCTCTGCCCGTCTTGGACTCTGTTCATAGAAGAAGCTGGCCTCGAACTCAGAGACCCACCTGCCTCTGCCTCGGAGTGCTGATCTTAAAGGCGTGCACCACCACACCCGACAGAAATCCAGATTTTTTTAGTCCTCCCAAACACTGCCTGTTAGAAGACATCTCTTGCTTGTCCTGGCTGTAAGTGCTTTTCTCTGTCTCTCTGTGTTCCTCAATCTCTCTCTCAGATAAGGATCTCGCTATGTGTTCCTTTCTGGCCCTGAACTCTATTGACCAGACTGGCCTCAAATTTGCAGTAATTCTCCTGCCTTGGTCTCCTGGGAGCTGGGATACATGGGTTCTGCTATTCTCACTCAGTCCTAGCCACTGACGGACCCTTCCCTTCGAACTGACCCCGCCCCCGCCCGCCCACCTGTCTGGGTGTCCCATCTCCAGTAGCGCCCGGCACTGGCGCGACAGCTGTGCAATGCTTTCCTCGTAGTTCTCCACGCCCTGCTCCAGTTGCAAGTGCTTCTTGAGCAGTTGCAGGGTGCTCTGTTCATCCTGGGGGCACAAGGCACACGCGATGAGGCAGCAGCGGCCGGGCTCCTGGCTCTGGCGTCCCCGGACCCCCTCACCACCGTGCCGGGCGCACCTTGCCCTTGTCCTCACTCATCATGAGCAGCTCCTGCTCGCCCAGCCAAGCCTCCACTTCTGCCACGTCAAAGTAGTACTGCTCCACCTGGAAGGCGGCGTCCAGCATCTGCTGCCGCCGTTCGGCCGCCTCCCGCAGTCCGGCCCAGGCGCTCTGCAGCTGCTCCTGGCCACGGCGCACCGCCTCCGCCTCCGGGCTGCGCAGCGAGGCCAGTGAGCCCGCGCGCTCCAGCACCTCCTCCAAGCGCGGCCCGTGCGCCTGGATCTCCCGCCGCAGGCCCTGCGGTGCAGATGAAACGTCGGGCGGAGAGGGGGAGATCAGAGACTCCATGACACCCCAAGCCCCTCTGCGACTGGCAGGGCCACTGAGCTAGAAAGGACACCCTCGAATTCCCCTGCCACTCACCATACCTCCATGCTGTAGGTGGGAAAACAGGCCCCGACAAGCGAAGCGCAATCAATGAGAAAACTGGAGGCTGGCTCCAAAGACCATACTGTCAAGTTTGGTGATGTTAGACAGGGGACTTTGGCAGGGCTGCTGTGAGACGCTGTCCTGGAGTTACAACAGGTGTCGCTTCCCTACACAATTCCTACACATGATCTATCTACTGAGTAGTGCAGCACGATGGGGGAGTGGCTCAGGAGGCACCACCCCTAGCTGAGAATCTATTGGCAGTTTATGGCAGAAGAAGGGCAGCCATCTTTCTTTAGGGTTGTAGCCTCATAGCCATGCACATTAGGGCAGCGTTAATTGGACACGGTAGGGGGAGGAGGAGTCGGCAGGTCTCTCATACCAGTAATCTCAGCCCTTGGGTGGAAGAGGCAGGAGGATCTCTATGAGTTCTGGTCCAGCCTGGACCACATTGTGAGACTCTGTCTCAAAAACAAACAAGCTGGGCGTAGTGGCCCATGCCTTTAATCCCAGCACTCGGAGGCAAAGGCAGGCAGATCCACGTGAGTTAAAGGCCAGCCTGGTCTACAGAGTGAGTCCAGGACAGCCAGAGCTACACAGAGAAACCCTGTCACGAAAAACCTAAATAAACAAACAAACAAATAAATAAATTTAAACTGAAAAGGAGGTTGGGGGGATGGGAAGCTCAGTAATGCAGGTCTGCAATCCCAAGTACCTAGGAGGCTGAGGCCAGAGGGCTGCAAGTTCAAGGCCTGCCTGAGCCGCAGAGTAAGTTAAAGGCCATATTGGATAAATTATTGAAACTCTGTCTCAAAATTAAAAACAAAACAAAACAAAAAAACCTCCAGGTCTGTCAAAAAAAAAAAAAAGTTCAGCAGTAAAGGCATGTGTTGCCGATCCAGATGACATGGATTTGATCCCTGGAACCCACAAGGTGGAGGGAGAGAACCAATTCCCACAAGATGTCCTTTGACCTGTTCACATACACTGTGATATGTGTGTGTCAAACACACAAGTGCAAATAATAAATGTAAACCAATTTTTAAGAGAAAAAGTCTCTTGGTGGAAAAAAAAACTTCAGAGAAAAAGAAAGTCATAGTTGGGGCTGTAGATCAGTGGGTGTATACTTGTAAAAAGTGTTTGAAGCCCTGGCTGGATTCTTAGTTGGGGACAAGGCAGGATCCAGTGGTTGAAATACAAACCTGAGAAGCAGGCTTCTTTGCAGTTCGGGTGTAATTCACATGTAATTAGCATTTTACATGTGTAGGTTCGGAACCTGTTGATTCAGCCCTCGGCAACCAAAAATACCACACATGCACCCCCAAAAATACCACACATGCACCCCCATTTATGGCTGTACTGAACACGCACATATTTTTTCTTCTCCCCAAAGTCTCTAAACCACGTGGCACAACTATCTGCATAGTATTTGCATTGTGTATAGATTGTACACAAACACAAGTCCACTTGATATGAAGAGCCAGGTTATGGACCAGCGAGATGGTTCACTGGGTAAAGGGGCCTGCCACTAAGCCTGAAGCTCTGACTTTGATCCCTGGGATCTACATGGTGGAAAGAGAAAAGAGACTTTTGTAAATTATCTTCTGATCTCCTCACATGGGCACATGTACACACACACACACACACACACACACACACATACACACACTACACACATACATACACCACATACACAGACACACACCACATACACATACACACACCACACACATACACACACACACTAATTTTTTTTTTGAGACAGGATTTCTCTACATAGCCCTAGCTGTCCCGGACTCACTTGTAGATCAGGCTGTCTTGAACTCACAGAGATCCACCTGCTTTTGCCTCCTGAGTGCTGGGATTAAAGGCCTGTGCCACCATGCCCAGCCTGAAATTTTTAAAAGAAAGAAAAACAAAATCTAAGCTGGGCATTGTGGCACACACTTATAATTTCACTGCTTGATAAGTTGAGGCAGGAGGACCATGGATCCTTTACCAGTGCTGGCCTACATAGCAAGATGCTTTCTCATGGGGATGTGGGAGAGAAAGAGAGAAGAAGAGAAAAAAGACAAAAGTTGAAAGTTGAAGAGAGGTTCTCTACTGTAGGGAGATAGATTATAATATAAATTAGATTTAGTAAATATCTAGGTTTCTGATACAGTCTCTTAATCCGGGGCATGAAGATCAATTTTGCTGTGAGCAATTATTTTATCAGCTTATGGATGAAGTAACGTGAAATGAGGGGAGCCTCTATGGACTGAAAACAAGGTTGAAGCCAGGTGAAACAAGGAAAGACTTTATGACCTGGCATTGTTTTCAGCTGCTAAGTGGGCGGAGCCCAAATTAAGCTGAAACAGAGTTCCTCCTATTTAAGAACAGTGCATGGAGCCCCATCCGAGATGCCCCGATGCAAGAGAACTCAGAGAGTCCTGCTGAAGAAAGTGCTGGTGAACTGATGGCCAGATTTCCCTGAGGCAGAAAGAAGCTGGTGAGTAGATAAAGCCTCAGCAAGACAGCAAAAGGCCAAGGACTAAACCCTGTGGCTCAGCTTTTGCCTAAAGGGGTTTGACCTGCCCAAATAGTGGCTTGAACGGAACTGTGGCCAGCTTTAAAGACTGAGGCAGAGCGGCAGAGTTGCTGATACAAAGGAAGTAAGTTGGCCTACAGACGGCTGAGGTCTCCCGGAGAGAAGAAAGCCTCAAGCCTTATTTAAGGTGAGACTGCCATAGCCAATTTACCTTGACGAATCTACGTCTGAGATATTCCAGAAAAAGGACTGCTAAGTGCAATAAAGGGACTACCCCAGAGACTGTGTTCCTGGCGACTGAGGACCTGCCCCAGAGACTGTATCCTTATGAAAATAGTTGTAATAGTTATCAATAGGTTTAGGTCATAGGGGTTGTAGGCATTCATTGGGGTTGTAGAAATTTATAGGAATAGTAATTAAGTAAGTGTATGTGTTATAAGTGAATATAGTTATTAATAAATAAGTATTTTTTTTGGTTTTTCAAGACAAGGTTTCTCTGTGTAGCCCTGGCTGTCCTGGACTCACTTTATAGACCAGGCTGGCCTCAAACTCACAAAGATCCACCTGCCTCTGCCTCCCAAGTGCTGGGATTAAAGGCGTGCGCCACCACCGCCCGGCAATAAATAAGTATTTAATAATTAAAAAGTATGTAACACTCTACTATCAGTGAATTTACCTATGGCAGCATGGCCACCACACTGGCTTCCAACACTCCACACTACACCAGACTCCCAGTTTACACTGTTTTTAGTAAAATGGACACAATGAAAACACCTACTTCCCTAGGTTAATGAGAGGATTGGGTAAACAATGAACAAAATCTCCAGGAGAGTAATTAGCTTTAGTGGTGAGTCCTCACAGTCAGCTTGGGTGAGTTTGGAATCCCTACTCCTAGGAAACCCTATAATTCTCAGTATTTCCAGAGACAGTTAACTGAGGAGGGAACCCCCATCCTGAATATGAGTGGCAGCATCTCATGGACTGGAGGCCTGGCTGAATAAAGAAAAAAAAAAAAAAAAGGAAAGCTAACACAATGGGACACCTCTGTAATCCCAGGGTTGGGAGGTAGAGAGGCAAGAGGGTCGGGAGTTCAAGGTTATCGCCACCTTTACAGCAACTTCAAGGCCAGAACTGACTACATGAGAACATGAGACACTGCTTCAAGAGAAAGAAAGAAGAAAAGACAGGAGAGAGAGAGAGAGAGAGAGAGAGATATGAACACCTGTGATGCCTTCTGTGAGGGACTGTATTCCCTCAAACCATGAGCCAAACCAAATCCTTCCTTTCTTAAGTTGCTTTCAGCAATATCTGTCCTATCGATGAGAAAAGTGAGTAAGACATTCATATTTCCTGAGTCCTTATGAACACATTTCCATTACTGTAGAACTTCCTGTCATGAAGGGGGCAGGGTCTTGTGCGTGCAGGCTAGCTTCTAATGCTATGTGACAAAGGCCTTGATCTTCTAAGCCTCCTCCCTGGTACTTGTGTTACAGGTGTACAGGTGTCTGCCGCTACTTCCAGTTTAGGCTGTCCTGGGGATTGAACCAGAGGCTGTGTGTATGCCACACAAAGACTACTGACTGTGCTGCATTCCCAGTCCCTCTTTTATGTGTCCTTGGGGTTTTTTGGTTGTTTAGTTTGGTTTTTCTAGACAGGGTTTCTCTATTAGCCCTGGGTGTCCTGGAACTCATTCTGTAAATCGGGCCGTCCTCGAACTCAGAGATCCAACTGCCTCTGCCTCCAGAGTGCTGGGATTAAAGGTTGTGTGCCACTATGCCTGGCTGTTTTGGGGTTTTTACTAAAGAGTTTATCACCTGGAGTTTTAGAAGCACTGCTTTGGATGAACTAATTATTAGTGTGTGGAAACTGAGGCACAGAGAGAAGATCAAAGATCCAGAGATTTTTCAGGAGGCTCAAATTCCATTCCCCTATCTTTAAAGAGTTAGGGATCAGAACCTGCTTGCTAACTTTTTCTCTCCATTCTCCCTAAAGTTATCTTTTATTAGCTGTAGAAGTGGAGATTGAATCTAGGATCTTTGGAAGGCTAAGAAAGTACTCTGTCTCTGAGCAACATCCCCAGCCCCTCACTGGGAAAATTCTAAGCAGGGGCTCTACCACTGAGCCACACCCCAAGACCCTCACTGGGGGATTCTAGGCAGGGGCTCTACCACTGAGCCACGCCCCCAGACCCTCACTGGGGGATTCTAGGCAGGGGCTCTACCACTGAGCCACGCCCCCAGACCCTCACTGGGGGATTCTAGGAAGGGGCTCTACCACTGAGCCACGCCCCCAGCCCCTCACTGGGGGATTCTAGGAAGAGGCTCTACCACTGAGCCACGCCCCCAGCCCCTCATTGGGGGATTCTAGGAAGAGGCTCTACCACTGAGCCACGCCCCCAGCC
>CAJQZJ010026257.1:599543-625109 GCA_907164525.1 Lophiomys imhausi | reverse complement strand
AGCCCCTCACTGGGGGACTCTAGGCAGGGGCTCTACCACTGAGCCACACCCCAGGCAGAACCTACTTTTTTTGTTTTTTTTTTTTTTTGAGACAGGGTTTCTCTGTACAGCCCTGGTTGTCCTGGACTCACATTGTAGACCAGGCTGGCCTTGAACTTGCAGAGATCTGCCTGCCTCTGCCTCCCAAATGCTGGGATTAAAGGTCTGTGCCACCACCACGCCCTGCCATTACAAACAGCTGTGAACTGCCATGTGGGTGCTGGGATTTGAACCTCGGTTCTTTGGAAAAACAGCCAGTGCTCTTAACCACTGAACCATCTCTCCAGCCTGAACCTACTTTTTTTTTTAAGCTCTAATTTTGTTGTTGGTTTGAAACAGGGTCTCCTGCAGCCCAGTTTAGTCAAGAACTGGCTGAAGCAAAGCATGTTTAATGCTTCCACCTCTAGAATGCTGGGATTACGGGCCCGTGGTGCAACAATCTGGCTTATGCACGGCTGGGGATCAAATCCAGACTAGCACTCTACCAACAGAGCTACATTCTCAGTTCATGTATTTTATGTATTTATTCATTTATTTAATTTGCCACCTACTATGTTGATCACTCTACAAGAAAAACCTTACAAGAATTCCATCCATGGAGCAGTGAAGACTCACAGAATCTGGTTTTGAATCCAGCCCCTACCATTTGTTCCTCAAGCGAAATTCACTTTCCACAGCCTCGGTTTATTATGAGCCAATCAAGCACCATCCCTGGGAACATCCACACCTCACACCAATACGCCACACAGACCTTCAAGGCCTGAACACTAATCAGCAGCAGAGCCAGCAAGCAGTGGGCTTAAGCAGGCACAGGAGTGAGCGCAAGGGGTCCTTTGTTTGGTAAGGCACAAACTGGCCACTGTGCATCTTTGGGTCAGGTACTTTGTTTTTTTCTGCTTCGGTTTTCTCATTGGTAAAATGGGGTTAGTAGTAGCATCTATTTCTTGAGATAGTTGCTGGGGTCGGTAAACACTGAGCCCAGGCACCGGAAGAGGAAGTACTCACTCCATGGAGGTCACTGTTACTCTGATTAAAGCTGCTCTCCTACCTCTGGTCCTTTCTTTCTCCACACAGAAAATATGAAAATCCTGAAAAAAATGTCTGTACTTATTTTGTTCTAGGTTCCCTCTGTCCTGTGTGCCCCCAGCCCCTAAGGCGATGGCTGCTTCCAGTCACTCCCAGCTGGACAGCCTCAGGTGGAAATACCTCAGAGAGTTGTATATGAGCCATCTGGCTCTGCCACAGGGGAGCCCCCCTCATCGGGCCAGCCAGCCCATCATACCTGTAGCTTCTTAAGCTGACTGTTGACAGTAGCCAGGTCCCCACCAGGGTCCACATCTTGCAGCTGGCTTTCCATGTGAAGCAGCCTCTTGTCCAGCTCTGCAAAGCTCTGCACGAGCTGGTCCGCCTTGCTGGCCTCAAAGAGCTGGCGGGCCTTGGCCTGTGTGGTGCTCTCCAGCTCTGCCCAGCACTGCCGGATCTCGCCCAACTTCTTGCGCACAGAGGCTGCCAGCTCTGGTTTCTCCTGGATCAGTTGCTGGCCCTCCTGGTCAGAGGGATGGAAGGTCAGAGGCAGAAGGAAGAGGAGGAGATGGACAATAGAAACAGACAGAGATACAGGGTCAATAGGAGAGACACAGGGAGAGAGACAGAGCAGGGAGTTAGAGACAGAAGAGTGAACACAAACAGAGATGGAAGCAAGGAAAACAGATAAGAGACAGACAGGGTGGATGAGGGGGAGACAAAGATACCCAAACAAATATAGGAAGGGAATAGGGAAAGACAGATGGCCACAGAGTGATGAACAATGTAATATGAACACACAGAAGGACCATGAGAAAGATGAAGGAGAGAAGGAGAAGGGGAAAGAGGGAGAGAGGATGAGAAAAAAAAGAGAAAAGATGAGGGAAGCAAGGAAGAGAAGAAAGGGAAGGAGAGGGAAAAGGAGAGGAGAAGAAGGAAGGGGAGGGGAGGAGAGAGGTAGGGAAAGAATGAACTTCTATTAAGCTGAAGATCCAGAAGACTTGTTTTGCTACCTACTGCCTTTAAAGGGTACCAATGAGATCATTTAAGAGTATAAAGATGCCCGGTGGTGGTGGCGCACGCCTTTAATCCCAGCACTGGGGAGGCTTGAGGCAAGCGGATCTCTGTGAGTTCAAGGACAGCCTGGTCTACAATGTGGGTCCAGGACAGCCAGGACTGATACAAAGAGAAACCCTGTCTCAACAAAACAAAACAACAACAACAAAAAGTATAAAGCTAAGCTGGTACCCTGGGTTGTAGCTCTAAGGGTTCAAACAGAATAAGGGGAAGTTTAGGAAGTTGATACTTAAAAGCAAGTACCTGTCTAGGTACTTCCAAAACTGAAGTCAACTGTCTAGGTGGCCGAGAGCTACGATTAGGACTTGTTAAAAAGAGCAGGTGCCAGGTGTGGTGGTGCACACCTTTAATCCCAGCACTCAGGAGGCAGAGGCAGGTGGATCTCTGTGAACCTGGTTTACAAAGCAAGTCCAGGACAGCCAGGGCTTCTATACAGAAAAACCCTGTCTCAAAAAAAAAAAAAAAAGAAGAAAAGAAAGAAAGAAGAAAAACAGGCATATGCTTTTAATGTCTACACTTGCGTGGCAGAGGGAGGAGGATCTCTGTAGGTTTGAGGCTAGCCTGGTCTAGATAGATAGTTCCAAGCCAGCCAAGGTGACATAATGAAACCCTGTCTCAAACAAACAAACGAATGAATAAAACAAGAAATAAAGGGCTGGAGAGATGACTCAGAGGTTAAGAGCCCTGGCTGTTCTTCCAAAGGACCTGCGTTCAATTCCCAGCAACCACATGGTGGCTCACAACCATCTATATTGAGATCTGGTGCCCTCTTCTGGAGTATAGGCATACATGCAGGCAGAATATTGTCTACATAATAAATAAATAAATCTTAGAAAAAATATTAAAAAAAAGAATAAATAAAAATAATACCAAACTTGGGCCAGCCTGGTCTACAAAGTGAGACTCTATCTCAAAAAACCAATGTAATAAAAATAGATAATTAAAACAAAAAGAAAACCAAGTGTTATGGTGCACACCAGCTTTCCCAGCACCTGGGAGGTTGAGGCAGGAGGACCAGCAGTTCAAGGTCGTCTTCAGCAAACTAGTGAGTCTGAGGCCAACCTGGGCTACATGAGACCCTGACTCAAAAAACAAAAAGTTAAAAAAATAATAATAATAATGATAAAAGTAAAAATTAAGGGCTTGAATTGTGGGTCAGTGCTAGGTAGAGTTAGCACTAGCCTAGCATACACGAGGTCCTGAGTTCCAGTTCCAGTAATGAAGCAATAATAATTATAATAACAAAAAAAGAAGAAAGGAGAGCAGCTGGCTCTGATGTAGCTAGGTGGCAGAGCACTCACCTAGCATGCATGAGGTCCTGAGTTCAATTTCCAGCACCAGGAAAAGGCCTCACAGATCCATGGGGTGCCTGGTTGTATATCACACACACCTGGTGCCTGGTACTCTAACACCCTTTTTTGCACAAAAACCCAGAGAGGTGGCTACAACTATTTGCTTATTATTTTTACTCAAAAGGATAAATGGAAGTTGGATGTGGTGATGCAAGACTGTAATCCAGCAGCAGGGAGACTGAGAGAGGAAGATTTGGGATTTGAGGCCAGCATAGGCTACATAGCAAGACCGTGGCTCAAAAAGAAAGCAAAAAAGAAAAGAAAAAAGAAAGGAAGGAAGGAAAAGAAAAAAGAAGAAGAACGCGGGGCGGTGGTGGCTCACGCCTTTAATCCCAGCACTTGGGAGGCAGAGGCAGGCGGATCTTTGTGAGTTCGAGGCCAGCCTGGTCTACAAAGTGAGTGCAGGACAGCCAGGGCTACACAGAGAAACCCTGTCTCGAAAAAAAAAAAAAGAAAAAGAACAAGAAAAACAACAATAAGAAGAAGAAACCAGGAGTCCAGAAGGCCAACACAATTCTCTAGGATATCAAAACTAGTTCTAGTCCCTAAAATTAGGGCTGAAAAAAATCTAAATTTTACTTGAACCCAGAGCTTCCCCAGCCCATTTCCATATTAAATGGCTTAAAGGATGTGATAGACTTCATAAGGTGGAAGACATGTTAATAAAAGGAGGGTCTGAGCAACAATTGGGAGAGATGATGACCACTGTACAGATGGGTAAACTGAGGCTAAAAGTTACAAAAATTACAATAAGTCACATGACTGGAAGCAAGCAGACATGATACAGGTTTGAACCAGTTGAGGGAGGCCAGCCCAGGAGGATGGAGGTGAAGGCATCAGAAGTGAGGGCATGTCTCCCGGAGGGCAGAGGGGCCTTCATCTTCCTCACCCTCTCTATCTTCTCCAGCCACTCCTTATTCTGAGCCAGCTCAGCCATAAACGCCTGGTGCCGGAGCCATCTCTTGTGCAGCTTGTGGCTGTCTTCCCGAGTGCCATCACAAGCCATCAGCATCTTCTCATGGATCCAGCCATCCAGCTGTGCAGGGCAGAGTAAGCGGGTTCAGGCTTATCCCTCACCCCATCTGGCAGAGCCTCACCACACCCCTGTAGAACCCCCAGGTCAGATTCTTTGCTGATAAGAATGGGGCTCTAATAGAAGGAAGGAACGGGAACTCTATGCAGATAAGGCTGATTGGAGAGGATTCTCAAGCTCTTTCTTGGATAAAAGATGTCTACATGGTGCCCCAATACCAAGCCTTTGGGCCCTGTCAGCCTCAGCTACATACAAGAAACCAAAGTAGGATGTTTGGGCCCAACCTCTTTCCAGTGCAGGTCAAACAGACCCCTTAAACAAACTCTTCAAACAGATGAACCTCCAGTTCCAGTCCCACCCATAACAAAGCTGAGACCCTGGGATGCTGAGACAGCTCGGCAGGTAAAGGCTGGCAAGTCTGAAGACCTGAGTTCAATCTCCGGGGAGAGACATGGAGGAAGGAGAGAACTGACTCTTGCCATTTGTCCTCTGACCTTCTCACATGCACCATGGTGAGGTCACCCAAAGACATATCCATACATAATATGAGCAGATAAATGTAATAAAAATTTAAAAAAAACTTTGAAGGAGAAAAAAGTGTGACCCCCTCCCCCAATAAGGACCAAACCCTCAATTCTCAATATTTGAAGGAGGGGAGGTGCAGATCTGACATCTCAGAGTTGGGGAGGATGGGAGAGGAGGATAGTGAAATTGTGGCCCCCTCGGGCCACATAGTAAGACCCTGTTGATTTAACTTTTTAAAAATCCTGTTCCACAGGTTGAACAAGCCTAAATGTAGCTTCAGTACCCCACTGTCAAATCAGCATCCCCAAGCAACCTCCTGACTATTTCTATGTTTAGTTTCCTGCAAATTAGGCCTCCAAGCTAGAGAGGGTCCATACCCCTGGGCCAAAAGTTCTAATGAAACCTAAATCTAGTGCCTGTGACTAAGGACAGTTACCCCAAATCATGACCAGCCAGCGCCCGAAATATGAACAACAGGCTGCTTCTGATTCCTAGAACCAATCTACCCCCAAAATATAGGATTCCCAATGTGGATCAGACCAAATCTCCTGATCCAGTACTCCTCCCAAATTAATGTCATCCAAAATGCAAACAGCAAGAATATTCTCTTCAAACCCGATAGCAACAAACACGGGGCTGTTTTCTGAGCCCCCTCCTCCACAGGAGTGAGGACTGAGCTCAGGGATACAGTGGTTGCTTGCCTAGCATGAAAAAGTTCTGGAATCCGGTTCCATCTCCAGCACTCGGGAAGGGGGGCGGGGGGAAGCAGCAATCTCCTCCCATCCAAAGCCTGAACCTGGGACAGTTGCTCCTCCCCGCTCCAGTCACAAGATCCTCCTCCTCCCTCCGGTGGAAAAAAAAAAGGCCGAACTCCGCGGTCCCGGGTGGCAAACGCAGTCATATTCAAGGACAAATCCCGAGCCGGCCAAACCCCACCCCACCCCACGTCTCCAGAGCATGTGCTCCTCAGGGGGCCAGGACAGCTTCTCACATGCATACAAGCGCAAAGTCAAACGCCGAATCCCCCAACTCCCTACACAAGGATGAACACACCACTGGAGTCCCACAGTGAAGGCAAAATCTCTAACGGAGGTAATACGCGTCCTCTAGGTAAAGCTCCCTAAAAGGGATTGTCCCTTCTGACCACTCAGTGCTAGGCTGGAGTCTCTCCACAATCAAGAGAAGCCTCCCCAGAGTCAGAGCCCCTCGGACTCAGGCCACATCTAATACCTCATCTCCCTATGCAGAACCCCCCCAAAGTGATTCACCCACCCCCGTCATCTGAGGCTGTTACGAACCCCGCAAGAATAGAAGACGCAAACCCTAAATATGTGGGAATCCCTCAAGACCAGGGCAAATTTGATCCCCTCCTAGGAAGACTGGGACCCCCAGCTTCATCCCTACAGCAAATGCAAACTAGCCTAGGCTAGCTCCCCTCCCTGCCCCCTCGCCCTGAGGCTCCAGCACCGCGGACAGCTCCGGGGTTCGTCCCTCCCCCAGGGCGGGGGTCCAGGCCCGCCCCCGCACCGCCCCCGCCCCTCCCTCCCGCGGGCCCAGCTGGCGAGCACGCGCACGAGCCCCCTCCCCCGCGCGTGTCCGCGGGGGCGCGCGCAGGCCCCTTCCCCCTCTCTCTTGCCCTTCCCCCCCCCACCCCGGCGCCCCCGAGACCTGCGGTGGGCGGCGGCGTTGGAGGAAAGTCCCTGCGGCGGGCACTGGCCCCTCCACTGCAGCGGCAGCGGCGGCAGCGGAGACGGCTGAAGCTCCGGCGGGCGCGCGCCCCCTCCCTCGCCCCCGCGCCGCGGCCACGCGCCCGCCCGCGCGCGCCCCCTGCCTGCCTCCAGGCCCTCCTCCTTTGCGGGGGGCCCTAGTCGGGGTTCCCGGCAGGAATCACCACCTTCTCTGAGCTTCCAGGCCGGGGAGCATCAGATGCATTACTGGGTCCAGAACAGTCTCACGGCAGGGGACAGGACCTTTCCTAACAGCCGGAGGGGTTCTGGGTCCCCAGCTCCTTCAGCTAAGTGAGGGTGTGGACCATGGTAAGGGGGTACTGGAGAGCCTCCTGAAACATCGTTAACCCGAAAAGGCTCCGGTGTCTGATTACCACATAAGGGTAGAGGTTAGGGCAGGAGAGGTTTGGAACATCTGTGATACCATCCAGAACCATCTCCAATGAGAGGGCCAACAGAGACCCATTGCTACTGGGCTCTCTCAGTTATGCGGAGAAGGTGTGGAGGCCTGTGCCTACTTCTTACGTAGGTAGATTAGTCTGCCATGGATTCAATATGAACAGTCAAACCATCTTTAGTCGGGGTAGGAGGAGGGTAAGGACTTGGCCCCTGAACCTTCTGGAAGAAACACGTACAAGTTCTTCATAGGGGTAGAATCTAGCCCTGGGTGATACAGATCGGGGAGGTTGGGGCCAGGACATCTCTAGGAGTTAAAAGAATATTTACGAATCACCTACAGAGTGATCGGAGTCCATAAGAGATCCTTTGGAATACAAGTCAAGAGGGGAAGTTTCAATATTTTAACGTAGAAGGGAGTCTGGGCCATCTCTTACTGGCTGTGATTCCCTAGGTGTATAGGAGAAGAGATGTATAGGAGAAGAGATTTGATCCCCACTTGTTAAGGGTCTGGGAATGTAGCACTCAGCCCGAACCCTTGCTTAGCACTCAAGTTCTGAACTCCGGGGGTCACCACTATAACTAACTAACTAAACCAAATAAATGCAAAGACTTAGTGTGGGGCATATGTGAGCACAGGCATACTCCTGGCCATTGCTCCATTCACTTCATCAACCCCCCACCTCCAGCCTTCTGCTTCTCTCCCGGCTTCACAAATCTCTAGAGGAAGGTGAGATCAGCGCTCCTCCCCTAGGAACCGTAGGCGCGCGAACTCAGCGGTTGCCAGGGGAGCCTAGGGCCCCTCCTGTCTCCCTGGAGTCCAAGTGGGCTGACAGGTACCTTCAGGGCATGCGCTGTAGCCCAGGATTCCTTGCGGCCTCCTGGTAACACAGAGGAAGTATGGTTCTTCGACCCACTTAGACGGGGCGTCTCAGGGATCAGGGCTCTCCTTATGGCCCCCAGCACAGCCAGAGGACCTACCTCATGACAATCTCTAAGAAAGTGCTGCAGCACAAGCTGGTCCAGTAGCTTTTGCATCCACTTCTGGGCCCTCAGCTGGTTTTCTTGGCTCCTGGGGAGGAGAAGAGATGGGCTGGGGAGAGAGGCTCAGGCATGGGATGAGGGTGCTGGCAGGAGTGATTTGAGGGCGTCGGTTGAGTAGAAGCAGGGGAAAAGAGGAAAACCAGGAAACATGGGTGGGATAGGGCTCCAGAGAAGGGAGAGAGAAGAGGGGGAACTGGAGGAGGAGGGAGGGAGGGGTAAGAGATAGACAAAGAAAGAGAGAAGCACAAAGACACAACACTACCAACACACACACACACACACACACACACACACACACGTCTGTCTGTCTGTCTGTCTGTCTGTCTCTCTCTCTCTCACTACCTTACTGTTTTCCCCATTTTGTTTATCCCCCTCTTTTAATCAAGACTCTGCATTCTCCTGGATGTGGTAGCATCTCTCACCTTAGGATCTTGGCAATGACGGCTTCCCAAGTTGCGACCCTATAATACAGTTCCTCCTGTTGTGATCGCCAACCATAACATTATTTTTGTTGCTACTTCATAACTGTAATTTTCAACTGTTATGAATTGTAATGTGAATATCTAATATGTAGGATATCTGATTATCTGATATGCAATTGCCATAAAAAAGTCGTGTACCCCCAAAGGGGCCGCGACCCACAGGTTGAGAACCTCTGGCCTAGCTGAATGCCAGTTTCTCATCCTCTCTCCTGATCGTTCCCTGACATTTTCTGGTTTTGTTTCCTTCTTTAATTTTATTGCTGGTACTTGGCACTGTTTCCCACATTGTGTGTATTCCTTATCGTGCCGATTTCCTCCACTCTCGTGCATACATATGCAGGCCAGGGTCAGTCTTCATATTGCTGCCCATATTGTTTCTTTGAGGCTGTACCTCTCATTTAACTTGGAGTTCACCATTTTGGCTCAGCCATCAGTCACAGAGCCTCTAGACTCTTCCTGCCTCTGCTCCCCAAGAGTGGGACTAAAGGTGGCGTCGCTACCACTCAGCTCATATCTAGGTTCTCACACGGGTGCTAGGGGTACAACTCAGGTCCTCAAGCGTGTGTCTTGAGCATTTCATCTACTAAACATTTTCCCAGCCTAAGAGCAGTTTTTAGTCGGCTAGTTTTGTCTGTTTTGTTCATAGCCACAAACTCCTTGGCATACAGTGACTGCTCAATATGTTTTTCTGAATGAATGTATAAATAAATGAATGCAGGGGAGCCCTAGAGTGACAAAGAGAACCAAGAGATGAAACAAATGTAAGGTCTGAGATAGAGAAACAAAAAAAGAGAGATATGGTGGTTGTTATGAAATATAATATGGCAGGGGGGTGCTTATGAAGGACCCATGCCAAGGTGTGCTCCTGAGAAATTACACCACACAACAGATCTGGCATAGGGAGGTTTATTGAGGGAAATGAGAGGAGTGAGGGCCTGGAGGAGGGGTAGAGACAGATGGCTGGACATGTAGACTGGCAGACAGAGGGAAGCAGAACCATGAGGGCAGAGAAGAGGCAGCACAGAGAAGGACAGAAAGGGGAAGAGAGAGAATACTGGGAACAGAGAAAGCGAGAACTGGGGTGATGGGCAGCCCTTTTGTATGCATCCAACTCCTGGCAGTAGCAGTGGCATTTATAAACCTAGCTCTTAGGAGCCTGAGGTTGGAGGGTCAGGAGTTTAAGGTCAACCTCAGATATATTAAGAGTTGAGACCAGCCTGGGCTACTGTCTAGAGGAGGGGAGCCGGGTGTTGTGGCACAAGCCTTTAATCCCAGCACTCAGGAGGCAGAGGCAGGTGGATCTCTGTGAGTTCGAGGCTAGCCTGGTCTACAAAATGAATCCAGGACAGCCAGGGAAACACAGAGAAACCCTTGTCTCAAAAAAACAGGAGGGGGCATTAGAGATGCAAATAGCCTCTTTCTCTAATGAGGAAGGTGGTGGAGAAAAAGAACAGGAAACAGACATAGAAATAGATGGATATATGGGGCAAAGGGACAGCATGTAGGCGCTACTTCCAGAAAGACCCAAAGGCTGAGCAGCATAGAAGGAGCAGGAGGGGCCCAGGCAAGCAAAGATAGCTACTTCCTGCCCTCTCACCAGGAGCCAGGAATTAAAGAATGCCTCAGAAATTAATCTGCAGTCAACTCCACCAGGACTTTGTAAACCAGACTGTGGAGACAGGGAAGACAATTGATGTAGGAAAACCTTCTCTAAAAGGCTCCCAGGCCTGGCTGTGCCACTTCCTGGCCAAGACCCTTGACAAATCAATTCCCTCTCCAAGCCTCACACACAAACACAGCTAAGGAAAGCTACTTGGCAATTCGAATTTAGCTGGTTTGGTGAGGTACTTGCCTCCCATGCACAATGCGCTGGGTTCCATCTCTAGCACACTCCAGGTGGGTGTGCTGGTACACACCTGTAATCCAATACAAGGGAGGTAGAGGCAGGAGAATTGAAAACTTAAGGTCATCCTTAGCTATACAGTGAATTCCAGGACAATCTGGGCTACATGAGACCCTGTTTCAAAACAAAAACAAGGGCTGGAGAGATGGCTCAGAGGTTAAGAGCACTGGCTGTTCTTCCAAAGGTCCTGAGTTCAATTCCCAGCAACCACATGGTGGCTTGCAACCATCTACATTGAGATCTGGTGCCCGGGCACATATGTAGCGCAAATACTGTATACATAATAAATAAATAAATGTTTAAAAAAAAAAAAGCAAGCCGGGCGGTGGTGGCGCACGCCTTTAATCCCAGCACTTGGGAGGCAGAGGCAGGCGGATCTCTGTGAGTTCGAGGCCAGCCTGGTCAAAAAAGCGAGCCAAGAACCCAAAAAATTATAAAAAAACCCCTTCCCAAAAAACCAAAAAAAAAAAAAAAAAAAGCAAAGAAACCCAAAATCCCAGTCAAAGGAAGAGAGCTGGAGAGACAGTTAGTTCCTCTTGCAGGGAACCTGGGTTTTTTTTTTTTTGTTTTTCGAGACAGGGTTTCTCTGAATATCTCTGGCTGTCCTGGACTCGCTTTGTAGACCAGGCTGGCCTCAAACTCACAAAGATCCGCCTGCCTTTGCCTCCCAAGTGCTGGGATTAAAGGCGTGCGCCACCACCGCCCGGCGGGAACCTGGGTTTTGTTCCCAACACCTACATGGCAGCTCACAATGACCAGGAAAACCAGTTCCAGGGGGATCTGACACCCTCTTTTGGCCTTCTCTGGCATCAAGCATCCATCCTAGCAGCTCCTTTTCCTCTGCCCCCTCACCTGCCATGACAGGATCTGCTCTACTCCATCACCCCACCCCACCCCAAGATAAATGGATCCCCCTGAGGTCATGCACCAAAATGGACCTTTTCCCCTTCAACTTGTTACTGCCGGGATTCTGTCACAGCAAGACAGAGGGAAAGCGGAGACTAATATACCAACTACATAGCTTTGTCACCTTGTAAGAACGCTTTCTCACCTATTCTACAGGGTGGCAATGTGTCCCCTGTCAAGTAAATATTCTGTGGAGAGGTTCAAGGGTTAGATCTGTCTCCAGCCTGAGCCTCACTCAGCTCAAAACTGGAGCACATAATTCCTGTGGGCTCCTACAGACCCCCTGAACTTTTCTTCCCTGTGGGCTCTGATGTTAGTCAACATATTTGTCAATCAACATGACAGGAGGCAGGGGAACCTCCTTGGGACACATCTATGTATGGCCTTTAACTGTGGAATCTGAGGGGTATGATTTAGGGCTGTGTGGGGTCATTGCCACCTAGATTTGGTCCCTTTAGTCAGGCTTAGAGAAAGAAGATTCTCACTGTTCAAACTCTGGATCTTTTAGATTTGCTACCTCCTGTTGGTTCACAAGGTAGCCATTTAAATCAAATCTAAAACAATACAATAAAGCTAAGAACGGTGGGGCATGTCTGTGATCCTATTATTAAGGAGCCGAGACTAGAGGATTGCTTTGAGTTTGATATCAGCCTAGGCTACATAGATAAAAAGAAAAGAAAAAAGAAGGCGTAGTGATGCATGTCTGTAATCCCAGGATGAGACGGAGGAAGGACGATGAGGAGTTTGAGATCATCCCCAGCTACAAAAAAAAAAAAAAAAAAAAAGTTCCAGGTTGGGTGGGTGACTCAGAAAGTTAAGGCACGGTGCTGCCAGGGCCAAAAAGCTCAAGTTGGTTGTCAATTCATGTGGTAGGAGGAGAGGACAAACACACATGTGCTGTTGCGCGCGCGCACGCGCGCACACACACACACACACACACACACACACAGAGATGACAGATAGATAGATAGATAGATAGATAGATAGATAGATAGATAGATGTTTAAAAAAAATCTCAGACCAACCTGGGCTTCAAGAGACCCTATGTCAAAACATAGATAAATAAACAAATAAGGAATTAAACTGAAACAAGAGAAAAGCAGAGACTCCGAAAATAGGGATGGGAGGACAGATGTGGGTCTCTCCCCCCCTCCTCCACTGTGCCCAGATCCCACTTTCTGTGGTTCCGGAACTGGGGACCTACTTCTCCAGCAGCCGGGCCACTGCCTCCTGCGCCTGCTCCCCGTAGGCGTTGCCTTGCCTCAGCAGGCCCTCTGCAGCTTGCACGGCCACCTGCATCTTCTGCTGGTTCAGCTCCATCGTGGTGAGAAAATCCCGGTGCCTTTTCATCGCCTCTTCCACCGACTCCACTGTGCAGGGGAGTTCAGCGCCAGACAGCGCCACCTCCTGGGAACGGAAGGGACACAGGTCAGCCTGGCTCTATCCCAGGACGCCAGGGAGGCTGCCATCTATCTGACTTCAGACACAGCTCAGCCCCAGGGCCTTTGCTCTTGCTGGTCCCTCTCCTTAACAGTCTGTCCTTCCAGATTTCACCCAGGTCTCTGCCCGCCCTGCCAACTCTATCAACTGTCCTCTCTTTCTACTTTCTTCCAGATAATCCACAATCCCATAAAGCCACTCCAAAAGTGATCGTCCCCAAATTCACATCTAATAAAACACTAAACCCAAGCAGAGCATGGTGGTGCACACCTTTAATCCCAGCACTTTGTGAGGTGGGGGCAGACAGATCTGTGGGAGTTCAAGGCCAGCCTTGTCTATATAGAGAGTCCCCAAGTTAGCCAGGGCTATATAGTGAGACCCTGTCTCCATAAAAGCAAAGGGCTGGAGAGATGCCTAATCAGTTAAGAGCATTTACTGCTCTTCCAGAAGACCTGAGTTGGGTTCCTGGCATCCACATCCGGTGGTCAGTAACCACCTGTTACTCCAGCTCCACGGGCTCCAGTGCCTTGGTCTTCTCGGGAACTTGCACTTGCATGCAAATACATACACGTGCACACAAAAGTAATAAAATAAATTCTTCTAAAAATTAATAAGGGAACTGGAGATGGCCCGGTTATTAATATCACAGGCTGCTCTTCCAGAAGACCTGGGTTTGATTCCCAGTACCCACATGATGGCTCATAATTGTCTGTAACTCCAGTCCCAAGGGAGCTGATACCCTCCTTATGCCTCCAAGGACTCTAAATGATTGTACGCATGAACACACGTGAGCAAATCGAGTCTTTAAAAAGAATTTTAAGTGGCCACCCATAAGCCAGGCTGTGGTGGCGCACACCTTTAATCCAAGCACCCAGGAGGCAGAAGCAGGCGGATCACTGAGTTCGAGGCCAGCCTAGTCTACGAAGTGAGTCTAGGACAGCCAGGACTACACAGAGACCCTGTCTCCTTAAACAAACAAACAAACAAACAAAAAAAACAAATAACAAAACTATTAACCCCATAAACCCCACACCATTCAATATAACCTTTAAATTCTGTCAAACTCCTGCCCTCTCCCTCATAGTCCAAAACTCAATTTTCCAGATAAACAAGTACTTCTGTATTGATTCTCTACCCCTATCTCAAATAAAACAGGAATCTAGGGGGTCTCGGGAAACACTTCTAAGCAAGTCCGTGCCCCACCCCCACCCCCACCCCACCTCCGATCCCTCGCAGCCCTGAACCCGCACCCCAGCCCACCGCCAGCGGGCACCTGGTTGCGCAGCACTGCGAGCGCCTGGCACAGGTCTCTCAGGAAGAGTTGATAGACGTGCGCCTGGACCAGAGCCTCCCTGCGCTCCTCCCACAAGCCGAGCAGTTTGTGCCAGCCAACCTCGAGGTGAGGCAGCCACTCGTCTAGTGCCAGACCGGGCCCCAGATCGGCGCCGTCGGACGCCAGCAGCGCCTCACTCGCCGCCACAATGCGCGCATAGTCCTCCTCGCGCTGATCCACCTCCTCTTTGAGCGCGGCGTGGCGCGCCAGCAGCGCGTCTGCCTCCTCTAGGCTGCGCGGCAACGGCCCCTCGACGGCGCCCGCCGCCTCCTGCGCCCGCACCAGCCAATCCAGGAAAGTATCCAGATCGCGCAGGAAACGCTGCAGGCGACCCGCCGCCGCCACCGCCTCGCCGCAAGCCTGAGCCGCTCCAGCCAGCGCGCCCCAGTCGGCTCCCAGCTCCTCGGCGCCCTGGTGCAGGCGCGCTGCCTGTGCCGGGAAGCGCTCCGCCAACAGCGCTGCCTCCTCCAGCAGCGCCGCCTGTCGTGGCTCCAGCGCCTGCAGAGCCGCCTCCAGGCCACTCAGGCGCCACTGCAGGGCTCCGCCCGCCCGGGGTGCGCTCTCCACTGCCCGCCGCTTCTCGCGCACCTGGGAGCGCACCTCTGCCACCTCCAGCACGTGGTTCTCCACCAGCAGCACGGCGCTCATCTCCTCTTTGCGCTGTTCCACCAGCTCGACGATGCGGTTCCACCTTGTGCAAGGGCGGGAAAGAGGGTGATCGGACCTGGAGGACCCACGTACCCAGGGTAAAATCTAGGCCTTAGTCCCAGTTTGTGCCTAAATAAATAGGATCCCACCCTGGGCAGTGCTTGGAGAGGTAGCTCTCAATGTATCACTCCAGTGCCATCAATTTATTTTCATAATAATATTAGAGCTCTGTTTGTCCTCTCATTATCTTCCAGAGTTTAATCGAATTTCCCAGAGGCCTCATATTAGCGACGAAGAGCAGAAAGCAGACCAGAGAAGCCAGCTGCCTGCCTAAGACACATAGTCCAGAGAATCACCACTGTGTGCAGTAGTGTACGCCTGTAATCTTAGCATTCCAGGGGCCGAGGCAGGAGGATTGCCTTGAGTTCAAGCCAGCTTTTGCATGTGTGGTGTGTGCTTGTGTGTTCTGGTGCACATACACATGAATTAGCCTACAGAGGCTTGAGGCTGGCATCACTGTCTTCCTAAGTCACTCTCCCTTTTATTTCTTGAGGCAGGGTCTCTCTCTGTACACGTAACTCTCCACTACAGGCTACCTGGCTAATCCAGCTGGCAACAGCTCACCCTGGGGATTCCTTAGCTCTCAGGTGCTGGATAACAGGGGGCTGGCTGCCAAGCCTGCTCTGATCCTCATATTTGCAAGATAAAGTAGACAGGGTTTGTCTGGTTTTTTTTTTTAATCCCCGTGCTCATTTCACCTGCATGTATGTATATGCATTACACACAAACCTGGGGCCCACAAAGGTTAGAAAAGGGTGTTCGGTTCCCTGGGACTGGACTTACAGAAGGCTGTGAGCTACGATATGAGTGCCAGAAACTTACCAAGGTCTTACAAGAGCAGAGCTCTTAACTGCTGAGCCATCTCTCCACCCCACCCCATCCCTTTTCAGACAGCTTCTAGTATGTAGCCCGGGCTGGCCTGAAACTTGTGATCTTCCTGCTTCAGTCTCCTCAGTGGTGGGATAGGATACAGGTAACTCTGGCTTTTGAGGCAGGATTTTGCTAAGTTGCCAAGGCTAGCTCCGAAACCCTGGGCTCGAGTTCCTCCTACATACCACCTGAGCCTGACTGAACTTCAATTTTGAAGATCTGTGTCTTCATGTCTCAGCCCTCCCCCATACTGGCAGGTCTTCTGGTAACGTTCCAGAAGAAAAGATAACAACTTGGCATTTGTTCTTCAACAATTCTAAATTCTGGGGCTGAAAGATAGTTTAGGGGGTAAAGGCACTTGCCACCAAGCCTGATAACCTGGGTCCCTGGGACCTTCATGATGGTAGGAGAGAATTGACTACTGAAACTGTCTTCTCCACATACACAATACACACACACACACAGAGAGAGGGGGGGGGGAAGAAAATGTAATTTTTAAAAAAGGTTCTAAATTCTGGAAGCTCTACTATAGAAATTGGAGACTAGGAAATAACACAGTAAATAGAAAGTACTTGGGAATCTGGTCATGATGTAACACTCCTGTAGTCCTAGCATGTGGGAGGTGGAGGCCAGCGTTGTTATATAGAAAGTTCAATACTAGCCTAAGTTACATGAGATTTTCTCTCAAAAGTAGCAAGCATAAGCCGGGCGGTGGTGGCGCACGCCTTTAATTCCAGCACTCGGGAGGCAGAAGCAGGCAGATCTCTGTGAGTTCGAGACCAGCCTGGTCTACAAAGCAAGTCCAGGACAGCCAAGGCTATTACACAGAGAAACCCTGTCTCAAAAAACAAAAACAAAACAAAACAAAAAAGTGACAAGTAAGCAGGGCATGGTAGCACAGGACTTGGGAGACAGAGGCCGGCGGAGATGGAGGTAAGGCCAGCCTGGTCTACATAGTGAATTCCAGAACAGCCAAGGGTACAGAGTAATAAGACCCTGACTCATATAAATAAACAAACAAACAAACAAATAAATAAATAAATAGATGGAACCCAGTGTGGTGGCACATGCCTATAATCCTGCTACCTCTGGTACCTGAAAGGTGGAAGTAAGAGGATCAAGAGTTCAAGGTCGTCCTCAGCTACCTAGTGAGTTCGAGGCCAGCCTGAGAAATAGGAGTCCTTGCCTCAAAAAGCCAAAGTAATAGACAAGTAAATAGGGCTCTCCAAATAAGAGGAAGAGCATGGAAAAACTCCCGGTCAATAATAGCACCTTATGAATTCTTTCTGAACAAACAGCGACCAGCCAAACAGGCTGCATTCTCATCTTAGCCCATCACTGCCAGCACTGGGTCTGTACTATGCTCCTATCAAGGTTGTCCTAAGATAAAATCTGAGATGGCTCAGTGGTTAAGAACTCATACTGCTCTCTCAGAGGACCCTAGTTCCATTCCCAGCACCCATACTGGGCAGCTCACAACCACCTGTAACTTCAGCTCCAAGCATCCAGTGTCCTCTTCTGGCCTCTACAGGTACTGCCCTCAAGTGTATCTACATCTGCACATACACACACACACACACACACACACACACACACACACACACAGCTTAAAAATACAAAAAAAAAAAAAAAAGGCGGGGTGGTGGTGGCGGCGCATGCCTGCCTTTAATCCCAGCACTTGGGAGGCAGAGGCAGGCGGATCATTGTGAGTTGAGGCCAACCTGGTCTACAAAGTGAGTCCAGGACAGCCAGAGCTGTTACACAGAGAAACCCTGTCTCAAAAAACCAAAAAACAAAAAAAAAATTTTCAGGAAGATTTTCCTGATTTACGAGGTACACATTAACACCTCAGGAGTCTGAAATCACACACCACTGGCTCTCACAGGCAAGTGGATAGAGAGGGGCGCTTAGAAGGATTTTCTGGCCCAGGCCCCCCCTACCTGCTGTTGAGGTGATCCTGACAGGAGCGCACTTCATCTGAGCTGGGGTGACCTCCTTCCACCAACTCCTGAACAGTGTGGTTCACATCCAGAACTCGGCCCACCAGACTGTTCATCTCCTGGTCCAGACTTTCAAACCTGCAGAAGTGGATGTTGAAATCAGAGGCTTGGTTTTACAGGAACCAGCTCACTTTAGTTGTAGGTCCCCATGCTATTTCTCAAGTTCCTTTGCAGGAATTTTTCTCTTTCTTTCTTACTCACTTTTTTTTCCCCCTTTCTGGTGGCGGTGGTGGTGAAGCAACAACAGCACATGTAGCCCAAGGCTAGCCTCAAACTCTCCATGTAGCTCAGGATGACCCTGAACTCAGGCATGCATGTGACCCTGACGAGCACGGGCTCCAGTTTTTCTACCGCTGCTGAAATGCTGGATCGCTCAGCACTCCATCCTGATCATCTTTCTTTTACACTGTGCCTGGGTCACAGTGTCCATCCTCACAGTCTGGAACCTCACCTCTGAATCCATGACTTCCACATCTCCATGTCTAACCTCAATCCTTCCCTTTTGAATCTGTCTTCAACCTTATGGCCAACTATATGCATCCTCTGCACTCTCACACCTGCCGAGACTCAAACTGCCCAGGGCATCTTCCCTCCAATTTAGTCTTCCTCTGAATCTGCAGCTCAGGGGCAGCTCCAAACAACTCCAAGGCCCTGAACTCTGACCCCTGGACCTTACTTTGGAATAGATGCCCCAGACCGTATCCCCCACCCCCCCACCCCCGTCTATATCTAATTGGCCTCCTGTTCTGCTTCCCAACTCAGCTGCTTCTCTGCGGCTCCAGCTGTCTCTGTCACCTCCTTCAACCTGCCCTCCATATGTCAGGCCAGGATTATTGATGTATTTCTATGTTTTAGTTTTGAGACCGGGTCTCACTATGTAGCTCTGGCTGTCCTGGAACTCACTACATAGACCCGGCTGGCCTTGAATTCACAGAGGTCTGCCTGCCTGTGTTGTGATTAAAGGCGTGCTCCAGGATGGGAGCCAGCTAAGTAGCTAGGGAGGTGACATTACTCTTAATGGGAGTCCCAGGGGGTCAGGTTGGAGGGGTCTGTAGAAAATTTTAGGTGGGTCAATATGTTTTCTGTGAATATAGACCGCATAACAGCAGCACATGGCTCTGGGAGGTTCTGTCCACTGCAATGATTTATTAGGTGTTCACATATGTGAACCTATTTCCTGTTCACCACACACGTGAAACATAGGCAATAATGCCTACCCTATTTGATGCGTGGGCAAATCAAGGTCCAGAAGGTAAGGCAGTTTTCCCCAGCACACAGCATAAAGCACATGAAGAATGAAGCTGAGATTGTCCACATGAGAACAGTTGGGCCAAAGCATGTGAGGTTGGGTGTGTAAGCAAGGGGCCCCGGGGGTCTTCCACAAGTATGCTCACCGGTGCTGCACGACCTCAACATCGTCGAGGGAATCGGGCACGCGCATGGCCAGCAGCCACTGCTCTTTCTCCCCGATCCACAGCTCGCATGCGTGCACCTCGCCGAACATGCGGTACACGGCGAGCGCGTCCCGAAGCCACTGGCGTCGCAGCGCAGCCACCTCGGTCACCTCGGCGAACAACTGCTCCGCTTCCACCACGCGCACCTGCAGCGCCATCACTAGCGGCCCGGCGCCACTGGCTCCTCCCAGTGTCGCCAGCTGGCGCCGCAGGCCACCCACAGGGCCACGGTGCGCTTCCACCTCCCCGGTGAGAGCGCGGTGCTGGCGCGCCAGGCGACGGCTGGACGCCTCGTCGTGACCAAAATCGCCGGCGGCTGCCAGACGATACGCGTCACGAAGCCAGTCCAGGAGCCCGTCCAGGTCCGCGCCGAACTGGTGCAGCGCCCGTGCCTCCTGCAACCTCCGTTCCCGGCGCGCAGCCGCCTCTTCCAGCCTTTGCCAGCGGCGCCGAGCGCTAGCCGCGCGCTCCGCCAGGCCAGCCAAGTGCAAGGGCTCGGCGCCGGGACCCACGGAGCCTCCCGCCGCGGCCAGCTCCTCCCCGCGTCGCAGCGCCTGCTGCAGCAGCGCCCTCCGGCCACCCAGCTCGCCCTGCAGGATCTTGTGCTGCGCCAGCAGGCGAGCCGTGCTGGACAGGTCGTGCGCGCCGCCCGCGGTGCCCGCCGCGCCACCACCGCCGTTCGTGGCCTCTAGGAGGCGCTCCTTATCCCGCGCCCAGCTCTCCGCCTCCTCCAGCTCCTGCAGCAGCGCCCACAGGCTCCGCGAGGCCTCCAGCTCTGCGCGCCGCTGTGCCGCCTGCTCCTGCAGCTCCGACAGACAGCCGTGTACGTGGTTCACACGGTTGCAAATGACCTGAGGGTCGCAGGGCTGATAGCCTGGGGCAGGGGAAGGAGAGGATAGGAAGAGACGCCAGCCCATGCCACCCCATCTTCAGGCTTCCCAGATATCCCAAGCTTAGGCCAACACGTTCCCTGGATTCTCAGCCTTCTCACCATCTATCTCAGCCTTCCTACCATAGAATGCCACCACCTGTTTAGTCTTCCTCTAGGTTAATGGTTCCCTGGGGGCAGGTAAGGGCTAGCTCCATTATGGCACTTCCTGACCATTCCATACAGGGCAGAGCCCAGTGAATGGGGTGACTTGCCTCCCTAAGCACTGAGATTAAAGGCTTGTGCCACCATGCCTGTCTCATGAACTTTTTTTCCTCAAATATTTCGACTTCCGCCTGGTTCCTTTTTTCTTCTTCTCTTCTCTTCTTCTCCTTCTCCTTCTCCTTCTCCTTCTTCTTCTTCTTCTTCTCTCTCTCTCTCTCTCTCTCTCTCTCTCTCTTTCTCTCTCTGTTTTTCAGGACAGGGATTCTCTGTGTAACAGCCCTGGCTATCCTGGACTCGCTGCTTTTTGTAGAGCAGGATGGCCTCAAACTCACAGAGATCCACCTGCCTCTTCCTCCCTAGTGCCGGGATTAAAGGCATGTGCACCACACACCTGGCTGGGTCTTTATTTGTTAAGTAGAGAATCGAAAAATTCATTTAACAGATCACAGTCAATCTTTCTTTGATGGAGTGCATGCCTGTAATCCCAGAGCTTGGGAAGTGGATTCACAAAGACTGCAAATTTGAGGCCAGCCTGGACTTCATTAGCAAGACTCTGTCTAAAAAAAACGTAAAGGGGGCTGGAAAGATGACTCAGCACTTAAGAACACCTGCTGTTCTTCCAAAGGACCTGAGTTGGGTTTCCAGCCCTCATGTGGGGTGACTCACAATTGCCTGAAACTCCAGCTAAATAGGATTCGATGCCTATTCTGGCCTCCATGGGCAACAAAACAGAGACAGACAGACACACACACAGAGTAAAATTAGTCTTTAAAAATATTTTTAAAGCCAAGTTAAGTGGGCCAGCTATTCAGGAAACTACCTAGGTTATGGAGTGACTTCAAGGCTAGTCTGTGCATCTTAGCAAAGCCCTGTCTAAGAAGGAGGGGACTGGAGAGATGGCTCAGTGGTTAAGAGCACTGGCTGCTCTTCCAAAGGACATGGGTTCAAATCCCAGCACCCACATGGTAGTTAACAAGAGGAGGAGGAGGAGGAGGAGGAGGAGGAGGAAGAGGGGAATTAGATTTAGAAAATATTTCTGACACAGTCTCTTGATTCAGGGCATGAAGATCAACTTGGCTGTGAGTGATTAGCTTATCAGATTGTGGGAAAACATGGATGAAGTCAGGTGAAAACAGGAAACAAACAGGAGACTTAATGGACTGAAAAACAAGGTTGAAGCCAGAAAAAAACAGGAAAGACTTAGTGGACTAAGAAACAAAGTATTTGGCCTGGCATTGTTTTCAGCTACTAAGTGGGCAGAGCCCAAATTAAGCTAAAACAGAGTTCCTCCTATTTAAGGACAGTGCATGGAGCCCCATCCAAGAGGCCACTGATGCTAGAGAGCTCCAAGAGTCCTGCTGAAAAAAGTGCTGGCCATCAGTTGATGGCCAGATCTCCCTGAGGCAGAAAGAAGCTGGTGAGCAAAGAAAGCCTCAGCAAGACAGCAAAAGGCCAAGGACTAAACCCTGTGGCTCAGCTTTTGCCTAGAGGGGTTTGATCTGTCCGAACAGTGGACTAAACAGAACTGTGGCCAGCTTTAAGGACTGAGGCAGAGCGGCAGAGTTGCTGATACGAAAGAAACATGTTGGCCTACAGATGGCTGAGGTCTCCCAGAGAGAAGAAAGCCTCAAGCCTTATTTGAGGTGAGACTGCAATTTACCCTGACAAACCTGCATCTGAGATATTCCAGAAAAAAGACTGCCAAGTGCTTTAAAGGGTCTACTACACAAATTGTGTTCCTGATGACTGAGGACCTGCCCCAGAGACTGTATCCTTCTAAAAGGTTAGGAAAATAATAAGATTAGTGGTTAGGTTAAAGGGGTTGTAGGAATTTATAGGGTTAATAGTTAAGAAATTGTTGGTATTTGTTATAAGTGGCTATTGTTAATTAATAAATAATTAATAATAATTAAAAAGTTCGGTAACAGAAGAAGAAGGCAGCAATGCTATCTAGCTCAGTATTAGAGTATTTGCTCAGAGATCACCTGAGGGCAGCGGGGGCCAGTCAGTCAGTAGACCACCTGCTTAACATATCCAAAGCCCTGAGTCCAATCCTCAGTAATGAAAAAGCGGACAGGGGTTGATCAAAAAAAAAAAATCATGTTCTGGATCAGTAGTGCATTATCACCATGACAACACAGCTCATATGGGCCTCTTTGGTGTATCCTCGGTGTTACTGGTCACATCAGGGGCTGGGCTATCACAAGAAGAGGACAGAGGAGGCCTCCTGCACATTCATCCCTAAGGCAAAAGAGAGGGTATGAAGTGGGTGACAGGAATCTGGGTCAAAATGAGGACACTCGCCACGATTAGGACGGAAACCTCAATGCTTACTTTTTTTCTTTCTTTCTTCCTTCCTTTTTTTTTTTTTTTTTTGAGATAGTCAAATAGCTCCAAATGCCTTGAATTCTGTGCAGCCAAGGATGACTTTAAACCTCTGATCCTCCTGTCTTCATCTTCCAAGGGCAAGGTTTACAGTTATTCACCACCACACTGCTTGTGTCAGTGCAAAGGATTGAACCCACAGCCTCTCCAGCATGCTAGGATAGGACCTACCTACTTGCCTCATTCCCAGCTTAAATTAACTCTTAGGAGGTAGCATGGTCCAAGTAAGGGTGAGGCCAGGGCTTTAGTTTCCTCATCAAAGAAAGAAAAGGTTGCCATCACTCGGGGGTAGCCGACAAGCATCAGACAACATCGAGAAACACCATCAGATGAGGCCATTCCGTGCCCACAGTGTAGTAGAACAAAACCAAGCCAACTCATAATCGTCCCTGGGCACAGACTAAAACAAGGTGTCCTTGCAAACCATGATGACCCCCACATCACCTCAGCCAGCCAACTTAAATATCTGCATTTTGTGAACTGCAAAAGCCTCCACCTGCTACTCCTATATAGACAAGAATGATTAAGATGCTCAGTCAGTCACCAGGGGCTGCAGAGGGCCATGGTTCAAAGAGCAGCATTCACAGGGCAGCTCACAACCATCCATAGCCCCAATCTAAGGGGATCCGATGCCATCTTCTGACTTTCAATGAACTGGGCATGTATGAGGTGCACATACATACATGCAGGCAAAATACTCATACACATAAAAAAATAAATATAAAAAAATTATTTTAAGATGTTTAGTCATCTACTTCCATTGTGATGGTTGATCTTTAGGAGAAAAACCTCGGTTTTCTATGAGTGTGTTTCAGAGATGTTTAACTGAGGAGGGAAGGCCTTCCCTGAGTGTCGGGCGGCATCATCTCAAGGATGGGCTGGGATCCAGAACTGAATGAAAAGGAGGCAGGGAGGCAGGGAGCAGAGCCCTGGCATTCATCTCGCTCTGCTTTCTCACTGCAGAGCCGATGTGACCAGCTGCCCTCCTGCTGCCATGGTTTCCTTGCCATGGTGGACTATGCTCTCAATTCCTCAGTCCTGAATATGCCTGTCAGGTGTATTTTGTCATCGAAAAACACAGTTCATTGAATCATTCCCAGGTTACCTAACCCAAGTCCAAATCCCGTGGGAAAAAAAAATCGTTTTATTCGGCTGAAACAGGGCTTCAGCAGCAGAGTATTTGTCAGGCATATGCAAAGGCCAGGGTTCCCCCTTTAGGACCACAAACCCAAAGACTTCTCTCATACTACTCCAAGATATCTCTTGGTCATCAATGTTTGCAAACAGCCAAGTCCCATTAGAAGAATCCCTACAGCCAGGCAGTGGTGGCATACACCTTTAATCCAATACTGGGGAGGCAGACGCAGGCAGATCTCCTTGAGTTCAAAGTCAGCCTGGTCTATAGAAAGAGTTCCAGAACAGCCAGGGCTGCATGAAGAAACCCTGTCTCGAAAAACAGAAGAAGGAGGAGGAGGAGGAGGAGAAGGAGGAGGAGGAAGACTTACAGAGGAAGTGAGGAATTCCTGGTGACATTTGGCTGGAAGGCAGTGATCATAGCAAATTAGAACCTTCTAGAGCCTGTATGGGTTTTGCCTGTCAGCATCCAAGCTCTGTTTTGGTGTTCAACCCTCCCCATTTTCTCAGTCCTGTCTTCATAATGGGCCAACTCCACTCTTGGTCCTGAAGTGACTGTGTCACATTGATGGGCCAATTAGATCTTGGATGACTGACACCATCATAGGCTAAGCAATGGAATGGAACACATAGAGGATCAAATTACTACTTTCTCCTTCTGTCAGAAGTACTGGGAGAAAAGAGGCTGTCTCATGGGGTCTGTGAGGCTGGGGTGTAGACTCAAGGCTGAATGAGTTCATATTATGCCATACGTGGAGGGACGGCCTGACAGAGACACCAACACAGACAGTAGAAACACAGTCTGGGGCTGGAGAGATGGCTCAGCCATTAAAGACTAGGCTCACAACCAAAAATATAAGAAACACAGTCTGAGGAGTTTCACTAAGCCATTCCCGGATCCAGCAAGGCCTGTTTGATTATACATGTCAATCACTTCCTCTTGATTCCTTTAAAAACAAGTAAACAAACAAACAAAAAAACAGGATCTTATGGAGCATAAGCTGACCTTGAACTTCCTATGTAGCCAAGGCTAGCCTTTAGCACCTGATCCTTCTGACTCTATCTCCTGGGTGCTGGGATCACTCTGTCACAAGTTAGCAGCATTTTCTTTCTTCTTTTCCTTCCCCCAGCCCCCCCCCCACCCCAAGAGAGAGTTTCTCTGTGTAGCCCTGGTTGTCTTGGACTCACTTTGTAGAGCAGGCTGACCTCGAACTCACAGTTATCCGCCTGCCTCTGCCTCCTGAGTGCTGGGATTAAAGGCGTGCGCCACCACGCCCAGGTTTCTTCTCCCTTTCTCCCCCAACAGGGTCTCATATAGCTCAGGATGGTCTCAAACTCACAGCAATCCTCCTGCCTCAGTGTGCCAAGTGCTGGGAATTCAGGTCTGCATCACCTCCTCTGGCTTCCTCTAGATTCTTTAAGCCAATTAAGTTGAGTGTCTATAGCTTGCTGCTGAGCAGTTCTTGATCATACTTTGCTTTACATAATTTTGTGAGTTATTATTATTTCTAATGTTGGGGATGGAAAACAGGGCATTAAACATAATAGGCTTTTCCTCTACCATTGAAACATGCCCCAGCCCCTCACTGGGGGATTCTAGGCAGGGGCTCTACCACTGAGCCACGCCCCCAGCCCCTCACTG